>JARVZY010003106.1:0-68000 GCA_030686995.1 Artemisia argyi | reverse complement strand
TTATTTTAAATAATTCTTCTAATTCTTTTTACGTGCTTATTTTTTTTCAGGTACTGATTACCGCTATGACGAGACGAACACTATTTAGGTTTTACACTTGTGTATAGATACTTATTTGCATTTGAGCTTGCATATATAATGTAATTTATCAATGATAAAGTTCTAAGTGATAGTTATTTTGGGTAACATGTAAATGAGTTGAGGCTTTGTCGACTAACTCGAGTTCGAGCTCATAAAACTTGAAAATATTTAACAAGTTTAGTTTGAGTTATTATCGAGCCTTTAAGTGTTATATATAAATTATTTATATTAATAGTATAATGATTATGGATACTTTTAGAGATTATATGTAACTACACTAAATGTATATATTTACGAATGTATCAAGTTCTTCGAGCCAAATTCAAATACTATCTTATAATTCAACAATATTTGGTCAAATCATCGGTTCAACACGGTTTTATATTTAAAAAGAAAAATATTTTTTCAACTGGTTCGACCGCCAGGTCAACCCGGTTTTCTACAAAAAAATGAAAAAAAACAACTCGGTCGGGTTTCGAGAACCGTGTTGACCCGAGTCCATTAAAACCGGCGAGTCTAACCGGTTAACCCGGTTTTTTTACCCATGGCCGGAACCGGTTTAACCGGTTAACTTGGCCGGGTCGACGGGGTTCCAAAACATAGCAAATTAATTTAACTTAATCTATACAGATATTAATTTTAATTAGTTTTTATAAACAAAATTATAGAAAATGTGAGGCTTATAGAAAAATCTAGATACTGAGTACTTATTAGTTTTTATACCAAAAAGATTTTGGCTCTTCCTTCTCCCCCTCATTCTTCCCGCTAACAATTTTCACCAAAATTAAAACCCAAAAATTTCCCCTCTTATTCTCTATTTGGCTAACTATCCATTCATCTCTCTTTTATCAGTATCACTTTTCTTTCATTCTCCATTCAACCCCAAAACAACTACCCACCATACGGCACCAAATCCTACTGCTATCTTCCATCAATCACCATTTTGGATCTAAGGTTTTGATTTTTGCTTTGTATTGGCTTTTAGATCTAGGGTTTTACCTTCAATTATGTTTAATTAATTCTTAAATGTATATTGATTGTTTGTTTTCGAATATATATGTTAAACTACTTAGAACTCATAATTATTAAATAGAGTTAACAGCTCTGTATGGTTTTCTTTTTATGTCGAGTAATCAGTAGGGGCTTAGTTTCCAATGTCAATGGTTGTGAATGATATTCATTTCTTGTTGAATTTTTGGTGCTTTATGTATGTTAATTGATGTGAATAGGTCATCTCATTACTTTATTAATTGTGGTTGTTTTCGTGTATTTTAATGGCTGTAAACACACATCATTACGTGCTGAATTTTTGGGTCGTTTGGTGTATGTTAACTGCTGTAAACGTGTGTCATTGCTTGCTGAACTAAGGGGTATTTTGATGTATGCTAAGTGTTGCAAACGTGTGTCGTTGCTTGCTGAAATTAGGAGTCTTTTTGTGTATGTTAATGGCTGCAAAGGTGTGTCGCCGCTTGCTGAAATTAGGGGTCTTTTGGTGTATGTGAAGTGCTGCAAACGTGTGACATTGCTTACTGAAATTAGGAGTCTTTTAGTGTATGTTAATGGCTGTAAATGTGTGTCATCGCTTGCTGAAATTAGGGGACTTTTGGTGTATGTTAATGGCTGCAAAGGTGTGACATTGCTTGCTGAAATTAGTGGTCTTTTAGTGTATGTTAATGGCTGTAAATGTATGTCATCGCTTGCTGAAATTAGGGGACTTTTGGTGTATGTTAATGGCTGCAAAGGTGTGTTACCGCTTGCTGAAATTAGTGGTCTTTTGGTGTATGTTAAGGGCTGCAAAAGTGTGTCATCGCTTGCTGAAATTAGTGGTCTTTTGGTGTATGTTAAGCGCTGCAAACATGTGTCTTAACTTGCTGAATTTGGGATCTTTTTGTGTATGGTAATGGCTGTAAACGCGCGTCATTGCTTGCTGAATTTTGGGGTCTTTTCGTGTTGGTTAACTAACTTTAAGGTCATATATCTTGATTGTTTAACTAATTTTGGTTAACTAACTATTTGTTTCATTTATGTTCTAGTGAACATGAAGCGGACTTTGGAGAAGAGAAGTACTAGTAATTCAAAGAAACCTTCCTATGCAAGTCGAGGTAGTACTAGTTTAGCTTGCTCAGCAGATGACATAAACTCAAACATACAGTCCTTAGTCAGGCCCTCTAACAGATCATGTAGTGGTGACAAGGGTAGACACACCAGCAACCAATCCGTATCACATGTTAGGGTCTCTAATTCACCGAACCTTGTAGGCTTAGAAAATGAAGCCGATGTCCATGTTGGGCCTCATGTTGATGCCGCTGAAGTTGCAACCAACACCTCACAAACACAACGTGGCCCAAATGCAGCAGAGAATCGTTGTGTTGATGCTGTTGAAGTTGCAACCAATACCTCACAAACACGACGTGGCCCAAATTCTGCAGAGACTCGACCGGATCATCCGTCACAACGGAGAGAGATTTGGGTCATTGAAAACGAGTATGTGTTCGTACTTTCACATAGTAATACCAGTAAATTAATGTACTAATTTTTAATTTTTGTAGGTTTGTTAACAATCCAGGTGTTGTTCGTAAGATCTCCAAAATCATGAGGAATGCATTTCACGGGCCTTGGGCTACATGGAAAGAAGTTGATAAAGCTTCCCAGAATGAATTGTGGATGCGTTTCAAGGTATTACATATTACATTTTACAGTCAAACAATATGCAAAAGTGATTTTTGAGGATTAAACTTAAAAAATGTTATTTCTGCAGACTATATATCGATGGGATCCATGCATAGAGAAAGAAGTTTATGATGCGTGGGAGGCATGGCTAAGAAAGAACTTTCGTGGGTTCATGGCTAAAGTTCGTTACGAGGCCAAGAGAAAGTATACTAAGGCAACTGGCATAGTTTTTGATGGAGAAAATTACTCTCTCCTCGCGTTGTACGGGCCAAACTGGATGAGAGACGATCGTTGGCAAGATCTAATTAACAGGGTATGGAACAGCCCGAAATGGAGAGAGAAGTCAAGAAAAGCATCAAAAAACAGGAACACAGAAGTAGACGGATCAGTAGGGAAGCATACGTGTGGATCAGCTACCATGACTCAACATAGGTTAAACAAGGTGAGCGTTGTATCTGTATTACTTTATTAAATGTTTATATGAACTCTTGTTTCTGCCAATTTTTATCTGCAAATTTTTATAGACTCTTAATTGATTGTTTTTGTAGGAAAAGGAAACAGGGACCCCTGTTAGTTTTCAAGTTCTTTTTGAAGATACACATTCACAAAACGGGGAGTACATTACCCCTAAGACCAAAAGAGTTGGGGTATATTTTGTTCATTTCCTTTGAATTATATGTGTTTTTAATTTTTAAATGTGAGATTTAACCATCTTGCTAACCATATAGGAAACATACAAAGAAAAGCTATTGATAAAGCATGGTTCAGATAAGTCTCTTCATCCAACTGGTGATATAGATTTATGGCTCGATTGTAGCGGTGGTAAAGTTAAGGGGAGAACGTTTGGTACTAGTTCATTGTTGGATCCACATTTTTTGATGACGGGTATGCCTTCAACACCATCTAATTGCAGGTCTGATCATGAGAGTTCGACATCTGAGGTTTGTTTATATTATTCTTTATTATATTAAGTGCTGGTATTGAATACATATTGAATAGTCATAGATTTCTTAGGTATTAAATAGTCATAGATTTTAAGATAGAGAAAGCATTGACAGTACTTTTTGGCAACAATTGGTATATAAAACTTCACGTTGGGCCATTTTCGTGACAATATGCAGCCCAAGTCAATTCCAAATCTGGTATTATGTTATGAGATTACATTTTATTGCCTAGTCAATTAAAGTGTTTTCATGTGCAGTATGTAGATCCATGGTCAACTCTCTATATCTGTTTGTTCATTGATTTGTAATTGTTTCTTTTGCAAATCATCTTTTATTCAAGCCCCCAAAAATTTTTGTAAAATATTCAGAAACTAGTCAACTCAAGGTGTGTAACATTATACGCTAACTGAATTAAACTAATGGTTAACTAGTGTTATTGTATCGATTTTTAGTTTTCGGTATGTAATCTTGTAACAATGAAATATTTAGGCATGTAGCACTTTATATGTTTATATTTTTTATGTATCCGTATTTTAGGTACATCGATTAGAAGAAAAGTTGGAGAAACAACGAGAGGATGGAGTTCGTCGTGAAATTGCTCTACGGAAGGAATTTGAAGACCAACGGGAAGATGATCGTCGTGAATGGCAAGCCAAGCTTTAGGAGTTCCAAGATATCGTGCTAGGAAAATCACCACACCCCCTCCCACCTAACTAATATATAGTTGACGGTAGTATCTTTTGGTATTTGTAGTCGGATATCGAATATTATCAACATTTTGTTACGTTGATCTTGTAATTCGAATGTTAACTCTGTATGTTGATTTACAGAATTTGAAACATCAATGTCTGTTCTTTTTGGGTATTATTTTGTTTTTAGTTATGTTGATATGTCGGGAAGCGTTGGTAAACCATGGGTAATATATGTCGGTAAAGTGTTAGTAAACTATCGGCGTTTACTAACAGTTATCCGTCGGTAGAATTTGTTAGAAATCCGTTAGGAAATTTGTTAGTGATTTTTGTTAATTAATAACGGATTACCAACGGAAAATATGGCATAGTTTTTGGTGATTAATGACAGGTTAGCAACAGAAAATTCCGTTAGTGATTTTTGAAATCCGTCGGTAAAAGCCGTCAGTAAAATTACCGACAGCGATATTACCGACGAAAAGTTTCAGTTGGTGATCTGTCAGCAACAGCAGTTACCGACAGATTACTGACGGATTTGACCGTCATTGTTGCCCTATTTTCTAGTAGTGAAGTGGAGATGGCCTACTGAGTGGACAGACTTGTATCCTGAACTTGATGAATTGAATGTTCCAATGTCAAATCCTCTTAAAGAAGATGAATCTAAGTGGATGGAAGATAATGGTAATTTGTCTGATTTCACTTCAAGGAAAGCATAGGAGTATATAAGTCAACCAGGTTCTATAGTCAAATGGCATAAGGTAGTGTGGTTCACTCAATGTAATCCTAGAATAGCTTTTATACTTTGGATGGCTGTAAAAGGAAGGTTGCAGACTCAAGACAGAATTATGAAGTGGAATAATGATCTTACTATGAAGTGTCCTTTGTGCAAAAAAGTGAATGATTCTCACAATCATTTATTTTTTGAATGTGACTATTCTAAATCAATTTGGGAAGAGATGAAAACTAAAATGGAAGATAATGGGATGTCTAGTTCTTTGGAAAGTCTGATTGAGCAATACTCAAATGGTCCTTGTAATAATACTATTTGTAGTGTACTAAAGAGAATTTGTTTGGCAACTGTAGTTTATTACATTTGGAGAGAAAGGAATGCAAGACTTTTTAAGAGTAAAGAAATGGATAAGAAGTGTCTCATGAAGATTATTGAAAGTAATATTAGATTGCAATTAAGGAGATTAAAAGTGAAGAAATCTGCTCAAGTCATGAGAATTGGCCAGAAATGGAATGTTGAAATGAATTATGGTAAAGATGAATGCATGTTATGATAACAGTCCTTTTTAGGATGTTTGATTCAAGTTTTGATTGCTAATGTCATAACTTGGAAGGTATATCTGAGGGCCTTATAACTTGTGCAGAAGGAAATGGCGTTTGGATATCCAATTTACTTACATTAGGGGTTGATTGGTTCCGAACAGTCAGATATTATTGACCAAGGTCAACAAGTCAAAGACAGCTCAGTTCCAATGCTCCGTGGATAGTATAGTGTGTCCCCGGGTCGTTATGTCCCAGCGAGATTGCAATGGTGTTTTGGAAAACGTTTTTGAGAATGAGTGGCACTGAGGACAGTAGCCAAGATGATTGAGAATTGATTATGCTACTGATATTTGGTATTTGGACAATGATATTAACAATAATAGATATACAGATATATTCACAAATTCACAATTGGAAATCAGGTTTACAGACTGAGAAAAGTGGTTTTAACAAATTACAAATTACAGGGGATGCAAGTGAAACTTTTTAAAACTTAAAATTAGAAGAAAATTTAAAATGAAAATGAAATTATTTAAATGATTATTTTAATTATTAAATACTAATTAATTAATTAAAACTATTTAAAAAGTGATTTAAATCTAATATAAATTAACTAAAAATGATAAAGATTACAAATTAACCTAAAAATTTGCAAAACTATTATCTAAACCTTAAAAAGAACTTGAAGAAAGTATAAAAATTAAAAAGAAATATTTTTGTCTTTTTATGGTTTTTTTTTATTAATTAAAAACTAATTATATTAATTAAACTATTTAAACTATTTTAAATTACTAATAATACCTAAATGACTTAGATAATTATAGAAAAATTTGTAAAACTAATTAACCATCACAGGAATCCTACAAAATTATAAAAAGTTTCTAAAAATTATTTTTAGACTATTTTACTAATTATTTACTATTTAATTAATTTAAATCTAATTTAACTAAATTAAATAAGAAAATTGGAAAATGAACAGTAGAATTTAAAAATCTATTTTCAAAAAGTCTTAACAATTTATAAAACCTAGAAAAAATATAAAAACCTACTGTTGTTAATTAAAATTTAAGAAAACTATTTAATTACTAATATTACCTAATTAATTGTTTAAACTTTTTTTAATTCTAATAATTATTAAACTAAAAGAGAAAAATCTAAGAAAATTATTACAAATACTTAAAGGTGACAGGAATTTAAGAAAATTATAAAAATGGTGAAATGCTTATTAATAAGCTGAAAAGAAAAATGAAAAAGTTAGAATCTATTAAATAGAAGCTATCATTAATTTTATATTTGGTTTTTTGGTGTTTTTCTTTTTGACAAATTAAAACAAGTTGAAAATAAGAAACTTTTACAAAACAACTTTTACAAAACAACTTTTACAAGAGCTTAAAAATAAGCTGTGTCCACCCCTCTTATCAAACAGTGGACAAAATAGCTTATTAGGATTTAAGCCATATGTAAAAAGCTAGGAAATGAAAAACTAAGCATGCACAAATGAATATTAACTAGAAATAAGCAAAATGGAACAAATAAGCACACTGAATAAGTTGTTTATCACAAATAAGCACTTATGCCTATACAAGGCCTAAAGAGGCCAAATCCAAGGATTTTGGACCTCTGTGGGGTCCACAGAAGTTAAGGGGAGTCTAAAATGAAACTTGGAACCTAAAGAGGGACTGGTAGGCTTCACAATAAGCCAATAAGCAGGGCTTATTGCTTATTAATGAACTCTGGGGGGCTATGGAAGTTTGGGTCAAACACTGAGTGATCAGTGTTCACTCAGGAATTGGTCAAACAAAATGAGGGTTGCAGCCCTATTAAATAAGCTCACTATGGTGAAATAAGCTCAGAAACTTAAAGCTGGGCTTATGGGGTTTCTAAAAAGCTAAAAAGTTAGGGTGGGACCCACTAGTGAAATGGCTATGGTCTATTAAAGTTGGGTCAGTTACCCTGGTGCAGGGCATGTACTTGCCCTGCATGTCAGTTTAAGCTATTGCACAAGCTCACAAAAAAATCTTAAAAATAAGCTGTGTATGAGATCTTGAAGACTAAGTGGCAAAGATTAATCCCTAAAAAGATCAGAGTCTAAGACCTAACACAAAATTCACAAAAAATCCTCCAAGATTTGGATTTCTGAAACAAGGTGTACTTTTGACTTTTTGAGATTTTACAAAAGGTTGACTTAGATGAACTTTGATCTTGATTTCCTTACTGATTATGTTATTTTAGACTACAATGACTTGAAAATAAGCAACCTTAACAATTTGTGAACAGATTTGATGAGTTTGGAAACAAAAATCCTTACAGATGACTATTTATGAAGATTTGAAAATGATTTTAACTTTTCCTTGAACAAGCACTGGTTTTTATGACTGATTTACACTACTATGACCTAAATGAACAAGTCTAAACAACAACAATCAACAAGTTACCACTAGAACATCCAGGATCACACTGATCCAAACACTCCCTTAATTAACTGTTTTTGTAGGTTTCAAAGAGATTCAAAGTTTTAAACCACAAACTTGGTTCCAGAAGTTAACTTAAGCTAAGTTAAGCTGAATCAAACACAGGTTCACTAGATTTAACAACAAATACCCAAGATCACTAAGTGGACTAATTTAACTGTGAAATCTAGAGTTTATAACAACTACTAAAACCAACAAACAAGCTACTGATTTAAGTTGATATTATCACTATCTAACAACAAATAAGCTTAAATGAACAAAGATAAGCAGTTAATAAGCTATGCTACAGTGCAGAATTAAAAATCAAAGGAAAATTGGAAACTTGAACTCACTTGAGACCCTAGCTAAACAAGGGCTCCCAAATGGGCAGCTACAAGCTCCTAGCTTGTAAACAAGCTAGGTATAAGTCCTTCTTGCCCCTCCATTGCAGGCAACTTCCATTAGCTTTCCACTCAAATGCAAAGGTACCCTGTGGTTCATTTCTTTGATTCTGATTTCCTTTTTTATATATATTTTTAGTTTTTTCTGTTTAGTTAATGATTTAAATTATCTAAGAGAGCTTATGAAACAGTAAACACTAATTTAGATCATAATTAAGCTTGAAAAGGAAATTTGCAAATTTAAATACTAAAACTGATTTGTTGACTGAAACTTGAAATTTTGATTAAAAGAAATTGAAATTACAATACTGAAACAAATTACAAGCTTCTTTGAGTAAAATTAACAACTAGAATTCGAAATTACAATGATACGACCTAAAAATTAAGTTAAGTGACTAATATCCCAACTCCTTGCAATCTTCACTCTTATATAGCCCTCCATTAGGGTTCTTGCATCTCTCTGATCATTTCCCATCATCAATTACGGCCATTGGATCACTGAAGAGCTTCTAATCGCCTGCCACGTATTTTGGCGCCAAAATTGAATTTTGCAATTGGGGCCTGTTTGCGTGGAGGGGAGGGGGTGCATTTATTGTGGCTTGTTTGTTAGGTGAAGGTGGGTTGGGCGGTGGAGATATGACAGGAAAGTTGGTGATGGTGGGGTAAAACCAGGGTGGTTTGTGTGAGTGGTATTGGGTGAGAGGGAAGGGAAAGGGTGGTTTGGTTGACCGGTTTGACTCAGGGTCAAACATTTGACCCTGGTATATATCAAAGGTGTGTTGGGCTGGTGTGGAGTTGGCCAGAAAATAGGGGAGTGGGCTGGGGTGTAAGTTTGGATTGGATTTAGTTTTGGTTTAATAGTTATTAAGGGTCCGGTTTGGTTTAAAGTATCACAAGGACCATTTTTGTAATATTCCAAAATTTGAGGGATGTGATTTGGCATTCTTCCAAAGTTTCCATAAGGGTATTTTCTGCCAAATGATGAATAGTATGAAGACCTTAGATGATTTTTCCATTTTAAATTTCCCAAGGACCAAATCTGCCAATACTTGAAACTTCAGGGACTAAATTTGTAATTTCACCAAACTTTGCAACTAAGGACCAATCCTGCCATATATAAGAAGTACAAGGACAAATTTTGTTTTTCTCAAAGTTTTAATATCCCAGGGACCATTTTTGTCAATTTTTAAAGTTCAGGGACTAAACTTGTAATTTTGTGAAACTTTGCACCAAATGACTAATTATGTAACTTTTTGATTTAAAAGGACCTTTGGTGACAATTTCAAGTTTTTAGAATAACCAGGGACTAGATTTGACAACTTTTTGAAAGATGAGGGACTAAAACTGCCAATTATGCAAACTTTGTTTATTTTTCATCTATTTTTGATTATTTTGCATCTGAAACATATAAAACATATTCCTGGGATATTTTCACTATTTTGATGCAATATTGAGTGTTTTTAGATGTTTTGGCAGCTCAGAATAGGTAAAAATGATGAGTATTTACACACTCATCAATCCCCCACACTAAAACATTGCAAGTCCCTAGCAATGTTTTGAGAAAAACTTAATGGATTTGAAACTCTTTACCGAAAGCCATCACTTCTGGAGTAGCCAGATGTATCGATTCAAGTAAGAAATATGGTCCACCTGATAACCATGTGATTTTGAGCAAACCACCAGCTGTCAACGGATTTAATTAGTCTTTACCAAAAGCCGTTTACTTCTGGACTAGCCAACTCTTGATGGACTAAGTCAACATCTTGGTGAGCTGATTACCAAATATGGTTTTTCCACGGCCTTTAGCACAAGCCATAATCTTGCGGGCTAGCCAACTCATTCACTTTTTGGGATATGGCGAGTTGATTTACCATACAATTTTGGGCAAATTGCAAGCCATCAACGGTTTTGAGATATCTTTACCAAGAGTCGTTTGCTCCTGGATTAGCCAATCCATTTGTCATTTAGACATGGCGGACTGATAACCACAAAAATTTTGAAATAAAGTGAAAAAATTTTGAAAAATTTAGGCCAAAATGGGGGTACTTAGAAAGTATTTTGTGTTAAAATTCGCAAGAATTCCCCCCCCCCCCCCCACACTAGAATTGAATATTGTCCTCAATATTCAAAGTCCCGGCTATTATGCCGACTCTTTGAACGGAAAAATCTAATATTCAAAACTAAATGTGGAAATATCGATTTGTAGTTTTCACTTTATTTATATGTACATATAAACATTTTTTTGACTGCTTGAAACTTATATGCATATTTACTTTTCAAAAGGTGGGGGACGGCCACTCCCCCACACTAGAGTGGTAGACAGTAGAAAGAAGTCAGAGATATGGGTGAAAACCCATATTTTGCTAATTTTTGTTCACCGAGTCACTAGCTTGACTCGATCCCCGAATTCATTGGTCCATGGGGAATGTTTGGAGATCCGGGACAACCATGGATGGTATGTCCTCTCCAAAATAATATTTCTAACGATGACCATTCACTTTGAAGTTGGGACCTTTGGGTTGAGATAACTCAACAGTCCCGTATGGATATACTTTAGCAATAGTGAATGGTCCAGTCCATCGGGTTTTTAATTTCTCCGAGAAGATCTTTAACCTCGAATTGAAAAGAAGGACTCTGTCACCGACGTTGAAAACGCGGTTCTTAATCTTGGAGTCGTGAATCTTCATTGTCTTTTCTTTGTAGATCAAAGAGTTCTCGTAGGCTTGATCATGAAGTTCGTTTAATTCATTGAGTTGAACCTTACGGTGATCACCCGCTTTATGAAGGTCGTAGTTTGCATGTTTCAAGGCCCAATAGGCTTTGTGCTCGAGCTCGATCGGTAAATGACACGCTTTTCTGAATACAAGCTTGTAGGGAGTACACCCGATGGGTGTTTTGTAAGCTGTACGGAAGGCCCAGAGTGCATCATCTAGTTTGTCCGACCAGGAAGCATGGTTTTCACCTACGGTCCTCTCAAGAATCCGTTTAATACCACGGTTTGAAACCTCCACCTGCCCACTTGTTTGTGGGTGATACGCGGTAGAAAGACGATGAGTAACACCGTACTTAAGCATGACTTTTGCGAATTGATCATTGCAAAAGTGTGTACCGCGATCACTAATGATGGCACGGGGAGTTCCAAAACGAGCAAAGAGGGATTTCAAGAATTTCACAACAACTCGGGCATCGTTAGTGGGTAAGGCCTTTGCCTCGACCCATTTTGACAAGTAGTCAACAGCCACGAGAATGTATTTGTTTCCACGAGAAGATGGGAATGGCCCCATAAAATCAATGCCCCAGACGTCAAAGATTTCACAAACTTGAATGGCATTTTGTGGCATTTCGTTCTTTTGTGAAATATTCCCGTGACGCTGATAAGCGTCACAAGCTTTGACTAACTCGTGGGTATCCTTATAAATTGTGGGCCAATAGAAACTGGAGTCAAACACCTTTTTGGCGGTGTAGTTAGGACTATAGTGGCCCCCGGTGGGTCCAGCATGGCAAGCCTTGAGAATATCAGCGGCTTCCTGTCCGTAAACACATCGCCTGATGACTTGATCGGCACAGATTTTGAAGAGATAGGGGTCGTCCCAGAAGTAATGTTTAACTTCTTTGAAAAAATTGTTTTTCTGTTGGGACGTCATCCCCTTCACGATGAAGTACTCGCATGGTAATTTGCAAAGTCGGCAAACCATGGGGTAGTAGAGTCACCACGAAAAGCAACCACATTGAGTGTCTAGAGAGGAAATGTTTCATTTATTTCCTGTTTCTCGGACACATCCTGGTGAGGGTTTTCTAATCGTAAGAGATGATCAGCAGCAAGGTTCTCAGCTCCTTTTTTATCACGGATAATGATATCAAATTCTTGGAGGAGGAGAACCCAACGGAGTAGTCTCGGCTTTGCATCTTGCTTTGCAAATAGGTACTTCAAAGCCGAGTGATCCGTATACACTACGCATTTGGTCAGGATTAAGTATGGCCGGAATTTTTCAAAGGCATACACCACAGCCAATAGTTCTTTTTCAGTGGTGGTGTAATGACTCTGAGCCTCGGTCATAGTTTTGCTTGCGTAGTGTATAGGCTGAAAGTATTTTGCTTTTCGTTGTCCCAAGACCGCACCTATGGCAAAATCACTAGCATCGCACATAAGCTCAAAAGGTAGGTCCCAATCGGGGGCAACAAGAATTGGTGCCTCAGTAAGCTTTTTCTTTAATGTTTCAAAAGCTTCGATGCACTCAGGAGAGAAGATGAAAGGAGCATCCTTTTCGAGGAGATGGGTCATAGGCTGGGCGATTTTAGAGAAATCTTGGATAAACCTACGATAGAAGCCGGCATGACCCAAAAAGCTCCTGACACCTTTAACGGTGGTGGGATGAGGTAATTTAGCGATGACATCAATTTTAGCTTTGTCAACCTCAATCCCGTTTTTTGAAATTTTATGGCCGAGGACAATCTTTAACCATAAAATGGCTCTTCTCCCAGTTGAGACTTAAATTCGTTTCTTTGCAACATTTAAGCATTTGCTCCAAGTGGGAGAGACAAGACTGGAATGAATCCCCGATGACTGAAAAGTCATCCATAAATATCTCCATGGTTTTCCCGATCATGTCGGAAAAGATAGACATCATGCACCTTTGGAACGTGCCTGGTGCATTACATAAGCCAAAAGGCAAACGTCAGTAAGCAAAAGTTCCATAGGGGCATGTGAAGGTAGTTTTCTCTTGATCCTGTGGATCAATGGGGATGTGGAAGTAACCCGAGAAACCATCAAGGAAGCAGTAGTATTCATTCCCCGCTAGTCTTTCGAGCATTTGGTCCATAAAAGGTAGAGGAAAATGGTCTTTACGGGTGGCTTCATTCAACTTACGATAGTCAATACATACTCGCCAACCCGCGACCAAACGAGTTGGAATCAACTCGTTTTCCTCATTGGTGACAACGGTTATGCCACCCTTTTTAGGAACACAATGAATTGGGCTAACCCAAGGACTGTCAGATATAGGATAAATCAATCCTGCATCAAGAAGTTTTAGAACCTCTTGTTTGATAACTTTGTGGATTTTGGGATTTACCCTTCTCTGTTGTTGCACTGCTGGCTTAAAGTCATCCTTCATTAAGATTTTGTGTGTACAAAAGTCCGGGCTTACGCCCTTAATGTCGGAGAGTTTCCAAGCAATTGCTTGCTTGTGTGACTTAAGAACCTTAAGGAGTGCAGCCTTTTCCTCATCTTTCAAGTCTTTAGCAATAATGACGGGTAATTTATCATCACCCTCTAGAAATGCATATTCTAGATGAGGAGGCAAGTCCTTGAGTTCAACCTCGGGAAAGTCTTCAGTTATTTCAACATTTTTGACTTCCTCTTTATGAAGTATTTTTGGAGACAGGGAGGGTAAAGGATCGTCATTTAACAATCTTTCAAGAAGAAGAATGTCCCCCTCCGGGTCAAGATAGTTTTCATCAATCTCATGAGGGATTGAACTATCCTGAGCAAGAAAAGCCTCGACCTCTTCCAGAAGGAAGTCACTTCCCTCAAACGGAGTGAGAGAAGGGGAAGAGTCGGATATGATAGGATCAGAAGAAAGAGCGGTACTGCCACTTGATGAGAAACCAAGGACTTCTTGAGAATACTCCTCTGACGCAACATCGATGATGTCAATTCGGTTTACCGTTTCAGCGTCATAGTTTGAGGAGTATCTTGAAGTCTGATCAAGATTGAATGTGACGGCTTCATGGCCAACACGTAGAGTGATTTCTTCTTCGAATACATCGATTAGAGCACGACCCGTTCTCAAGAATCCCCTCCCGAGAATGAGAGGAACTCTTGGGTCAGCATCGAAATCAACAATCACGAAATCTGCTGGAAAATGGAACTTTCCTACTTTCACGAAGATATCTTCGGCAATGCCGAGAGGACGAGATATAGTACGGTCTGCAAGCTCGAGAGTCATGCAGGTAGGAGTGCGAGCAGGAAGAGAGAGTTTCTTCCAGACTGAGTGAGGCATAAGGTTAATGCTTGCACCAAGATCGGCCAAGGCAAAGCATTCAACCATCCTAGGGAAAATGCAAGGAATGAGAAATTTCCCGGGATCTCTAAGCTTTTCAGGAAGCTTTTTCAAGAGCACTGCTGAGCAATGCTCATTAAGTGGAGTTTTAGCCATCTCACAGAGTTTTTCTTTGTTGCTTATCAGATTTTTTATTGTTGAAGCAAATTTAGGCATGAGAAGAAGAGCATCCGCGAAGCTAATATCGAAGTGTAATTCTTGGAAAATTTGATAAAATTTTTCCATCTGATGATTAGCTCTTTCGCGGCTCTTTTGATCATTCAAACGTGAAGGATATGGAATTGACGGCTTAGGATCGTTCTTTGGAATTTCATCAGAACTTTCAGGAGGATCAAATACAACTTTCGACTTACGAGTCGGGACCGGGACAACTTGAGGGTGGACGTTGTTGGTACCTCCGTTATTAGTAGGAAGTACCGTGTCCGTGGTAACCTCAGGTTCACGTTCCGCTACCTTGGTAGGAGGAGAAGAAGAGGTAGAGGGAATCGTGGGTCCATTGTATGATACCCCCTTCGGGTAGTGATCGCTTTGACATTGCCCCTCGGGTTAGCGATCGTGTTGCTCGGTAGTGTACCCGGGCCCGAGGGTCGATCATTTAAAGACTTCTGAAGCTCAGAGATCTTGCTGATCAATAACCAATTTGTTTCCTCTTATGCTTTCATGAATTGTTTTAGCACTTCATCGGAGGAAGACGAGGGTGGAACAACGTTTTGATTTTGATTAGGAAAATTTTGAACACGGTTGTTTTGAAAATTCCCTTGGTTTTGATTGTTGTTACCCTGAAAATTGTTTCTCTGATTGAAATTACCCTGATTGTAATTCCCTTGATTTTGGTTTCTTTGAAAATTTCCTTGAAAACCTTGATTTTGATTGCCATTTTGAAAATTGTTTTGATTAAAATGACCTTGATTTTGGTTCGGGTTTTGGAAATTTGAGTTTTGACCTTGGTTAAAATCTCCTCGATTCTGATTCGAGTTACGGTTTTGATTTTGGTTAAAACCGGGAGGTCCGAGAAAATTGTTGGAACGATAGCTTAAGAGATTACGGTTCCTTTGTGGTTGGTAAGAATTACCCCCCATGTTGTAAGAACCTTGAGCAGCATAAACGTTCTCTTGAGGAAAACCAGCAGTAGCTGGACACTCGGAATACAGATGTGGGCCCCCACAAGTTTCACAACTTCGGGCCACGGCTTTCACTTGTTGATTTTGAACCTGATTTTGCATAGTTTGGTTCATTCTCAACACAGCCGTAGAAATACCATCCATCTTTTTTGTGAGAGCAATTATTTCAAGAGATGATGATGAAGGAATGATTGATTTACATGACTCATCCCTCTCCGCAGAGGAATCCCAAAAGTTATGGTGGGCAGTCATGTTCTCAATTAGGTCATAGCATTCTTCGGGACGCCTTTTCATAAAGGTCCCACCAACAGCAGCATTGAGAATATCCCGGTGCCTCAATGTCAGACCATTATAGAAGGTATCTATGATGGTAACTTGTAACATATTGTGGTTAGGGCACCGATCAATAGCTAGCTTATAACGTTCCCAAGCCTCAAAGAGAGACTCATCGGGACGCTGCCGGAAGTTGCTGATATCATTTCGTAACTTGGTAACCATGGAAGGTGGAAAATATTTTGCTAAAAACTTGGTTACCATTTCATCAAAAGTACGAATAGAATTCTTTGGGAGTCGGTCAAACCATGCAGTGGCATGATGGGTGAGAGAATAGGGGAAGAGATACAGCCGGAGGGCATCATCGGTGACACCATGTTGTTTCATGCTTTGAGTGACGGTAAGGTATTTATCAAGATGCTTGTTAGCATCGTCACCCGGTAATCCGTGAAATTGACACGAATTTTGGACTTGTTGGATCATGTGGTGCTTGAGGCCAAAGTCCGTAGCCTCAATAGTGAGTGGTGCAATAGGTCCGCCCCTCCCTTGCATGGTAGGCTGGCACAACTCCTCCATCGTTCGGAGATCGGGAGCTGGCTCATCCCTGGAGGGTCAGGGGGTGGTGGTGGTGGCCCATCGGCCATTTCGGTTTTTGGTTCTTCAATAACAGTACGTAGCTCGGGTACATTTTTCTGATTTTTACGCTTTGTTTGTGAACGAGTGCGCATGCACTAAAAACAATTTTTCAAAACAAGATCGAGGCAAAACCACAGTGAACTTAAATCCAATAATCACAAGTGAATGGCTTCTTTGAAAAAGGTACACCACTCATAGGGATACAAAGGCAAGTTTTAATCTTAAGTTTGGGAACTTATTATGTCCACACCCCCAGTTGGTAGGTGTTTTGCCTTGGTATGCGGTGGTAAGATTTTATGTATTTATTAACAGAAAAATTGTTTTTTTTTGGGCTTTTGGGTGTGTGTGCAGAAAACTTTGGGAAATATTTTTGGAACTGATTCGTTAACCGAAATCATTCTTTTAAGATTACTCGCAGGCTGGCGGGAGGAAAGAATGGATTCCTCTTCAGTTCGCAATTTAATGTCAGAACTTATCTTATACCAACTGTTTCAGGTTGTAATCTTAAAGAAAAGGAAGTAATTTAACTTCACAGTTTGTTTTGTTGTTTTTGGTTTTTTTTTGGTGTTGTTAACACTTCAGGAAAAGTGTTAATGAACTTTTTGATATGATTGATATTTTTACAAAAAACTTTTTACAAATTGTGTGAAATTTATACAGGGAGGGTTTTGAAACCACTAAACTTAAAACGATTTTAAAAACACGGAACAACCTCCCCGGCAGCGGCGCCAAATTTTGATTGGTTCCGAACAGTCAGATATTATTGACCAAGGTCAACAAGTCAAAGACAGCTCAGTTCCAATGCTCCATGGATATTATAGTGTGTCCCCGGGTCGTTATTTCCCAGCGAGATTGCAATGGTGTTTTGGAAAACGTTTTTGAGAATGAGTGGCACTGAGGACAGTAGCCAAGATGATTGAGAATTGATTATGCTACTGATATTTGGTATTTGGACAATGATATTAACAATAACAGATATACAGATATATTCACAAATTCACAATTGGAAATCAGGTTTACAGACTGAGAAAAGTGAGTTTTAACAAATTACAAACTACAGGGGATGCAAGTGAAACTTTTTAAAATTTAAAATTAGACGAAAATTTAAAATGAAAATGAAATTATTTAAATGATTATTTTAATTATTAAATACTAATTAATTAATTAAAACTATTTAAAAAGTGATTTAAATCTAATATAAATTAACTAAAAATGATAAAGATTACAAATTAACCTAAAAATTTTCAAAACTATTTTCTAAACCTTAAAAAGAACTTGAAGAAAGTATAAAAATCAAAAAGAAATATTTTTGTCTTTTAATGGTTTTTTTATTAATTAAAAACTAATTATATTAATTAAAGTATTTAAAATATTTTAAATTACTAATAATACCTAAATGACTTAGATAATTATAGAAAAATTTATAAAACTAATTAACCATCACAGGAATCCTACAAAATTATAAAAAGTTTCTAAAAATTATTTTTAGATCATTTTACTAATTATTTACTATTTAATTAATTTAAATCTAATTTAACTAAATTAAATAAAAAAATTGGAAAATGAATAGTAGAATTTAAAAATCTATTTTTTAAAAGTCTTAACTAATTTATAAAACCTAGGAAAAATATAAAAACCAACTGTTGTTAATTAAAATTTAAGAAAACTATTTAATTAATAATATTACCTAATTAATTTTTTAAACTGTTTTTAATTCTAATAATTATTAAACTAAAAGAGAAAAATCTAAGAAAATTATTACAAATACTTAAAGGTGACAGGAATTTAAGAAAATTATAAAAATGGTGAAGTGCTTATTAATAAGCTGAAAAAAAAATGAAAAAAATAGAATCTATTCAATAGAAGCTATCACTAATTTTATATTTGGTTTTTTGGTGTTTTTCTTTTTGACAGATGAAAACAAGTTGAAAATAAGAAACTTTTACAAAACAACTTTTACAAGAGCTTAAAAATAAGTTGTGTGCACCCCCTCTTATCAAACAGTGGACAAAATAGCTTATTAGGATTTAAGCCATATGTAAAAAGCTAGGAAATGAAAAACTAAGCATGCACAGATGAATATTAACTAGAAATAAGCAAAATAGAACAAAGAAGCACACTGAATAAGCTGTTTATCACAAATAAGCACTTATGCCTATACAAGGCCTAAACAGGCCAAATCCAAGGATTTTGGACTTCTGTAAGGTCCACAGAAGTTAAGGGGAGTCCAAAATGAAACTTGGAACCTAAAGAGGGACTGGTAGGCTTCACAATAAGCCAATAAGCAGGGCTTATTACTTATTAATAAACTCTGGGGGGGGGGGGGGCTATGGAAGTTTGGGTCAAACACTGAGTGATCAGTGTTCACTCAGGAATTGGTCAAACAAAAATAAGGGTTGCAGCCATATCAAATAAGCTCACAATGGTGAAATAAGCTCAGAAACTTAAAGCTGGGCTTATTGGGTTTCTAAAAAGCTAAAAAGTTAGGGGTGGGACCCACTAGTGAAATGGCTATGGTCTATTGAAGTTGGGTCAGTTACCCTGGTGCAGGGCATGTACTTGCCCTGCAGGTCAGTTTAAGCTATTGCACAAGCTCACAAAAAAATCTTAAAAATAAGCTGTGTATGAGATCTTGAAGACTAAGTGGCAAAGATTAATCCCTAAAAAGATCAGAGTCTAAGACCTAACACAAAATTCACAAAAAATCCTCCAAGATTTGGATTTCTGAAACAAGGTGTACTTTTGACTTTTTGAGATTTTACAAAAGGTTGACTTAGATGAACTTTGATCTTGATTTCCTTACTGATTATGTTATTTTAGACTACAATGACTTGAAAATAAGCAACCTTAACAATTTGTGAACAGATTTGATGAGTTTGGAAACAAAAATCCTTACAGATGACTATTTATGAAGATTTGAAAATGATTTTAACTTTTCCTTGAACAAGCACTGGTTTTTATGACTGATTTACACTACTATGACCTAAATGAACAAGTCTAAACAACAACAATCAACAAGTTACCACTAGAACATCCAGGATCACACTGATCCAAACACTCCCTTAATTAACTGTTTTTGTAGGTTTCAAAGAGATTCAAAGTTTTAAACCACAAACTTGGTTCCAGAAGTTAACTTAAGCTAAGTTAAGCTGAATCAAACACAGGTTCACTAGATTTAACAACAAATACCCAAGATCACTAAGTGGACTAATTTAACTGTGAAATCTAGAGTTTATAACAACTATTAAAACCAACAAACAAGCTACTGATTTAAGTTGATATTATCACTATCTAACAACAAATAAGCTTAAATGAACAAAGATAAGCAGTTAATAAGCTATGCTACAGTGCAGAATTAAAAATCAAAGGAAAATTGGAAACTTGAACTCACTTGAGACCCTAGCTAAACAAGGGCTCCCAAATGGGCAGCTACAAGCTCCTAGCTTGTAAACAAGCTAGGTATAAGTCCTTCTTGCCCCTCCATTGCAGGCAACTTCCATTAGCTTTCCACTCAAATGCAAAGGTACCCTGTGGTTCATTTCTTTGATTCTGATTTCCTTTTTTATATATATTTTTAGTTTTTTCTGTTTAGTTAATGATTTAAATTATCTAAGAGAGCTTATGAAACAGTAAACACTAATTTAGATCATAATTAAGCTTGAAAAGGAAATTTGCAAATTTAAATACTAAAACTGATTTGTTGACTGAAACTTGAAATTTTGATTAAAAGAAATTGAAATTACAATACTGAAACAAATTACAAGCTTCTTTGAGTAAAATTAACAACTAGAATTCGAAATTACAATGATACGACCTAAAAATTAAGTTAAGTGACTAATATCCCAACTCCTTGCAATCTTCACTCTTATATAGCCCTCCATTAGGGTTCTTGCATCTCTCTGATCATTTCCCATCATCAATTACGGCCATTGGATCACTGAAGAGCTTCTAATCGCCTGCCACGTATTTTGGCGCCAAAATTGAATTTTGCAATTGGGGCCTGTTTGCGTGGAGGGGAGGGGGTGCATTTATTGTGGCTTGTTTGTTAGGTGAAGGTGGGTTGGGCGGTGGAGATATGACAGGAAAGTTGGTGATGGTGGGGTAAAACCAGGGTGGTTTGTGTGAGTGGTATTGGGTGAGAGGGAAGGGAAAGGGTGGTTTGGTTGACCGGTTTGACTCAGGGTCAAACATTTGACCCTGGTATATATCAAAGGTGTGTTGGGCTGGTGTGGAGTTGGCCAGAAAATAGGGGAGTGGGCTGGGGTGTAAGTTTGGATTGGATTTAGTTTTGGTTTAATAGTTATTAAGGGTCCGGTTTGGTTTAAAGTATCACAAGGACCATTTTTGTAATATTCCAAAATTTGAGGGATGTGATTTGGCATTCTTCCAAAGTTTCCATAAGGGTATTTTCTGCCAAATGATGAATAGTATGAAGACCTTAGATGATTTTTCCATTTTAAATTTCCCAAGGACCAAATCTGCCAATACTTGAAACTTCAGGGACTAAATTTGTAATTTCACCAAACTTTGCAACTAAGGACCAATCCTGCCATATATAAGAAGTACAAGGACAAATTTTGTTTTTCTCAAAGTTTTAATATCCCAGGGACCATTTTTGTCAATTTTTAAAGTTCAGGGACTAAACTTGTAATTTTGTGAAACTTTGCACCAAATGACTAATTATGTAACTTTTTGATTTAAAAGGACCTTTGGTGACAATTTCAAGTTTTTAGAATAACCAGGGACTAGATTTGACAACTTTTTGAAAGATGAGGGACTAAAACTGCCAATTATGCAAACTTTGTTTATTTTTCATCTATTTTTGATTATTTTGCATCTGAAACATATAAAACATATTCCTGGGATATTTTCACTATTTTGATGCAATATTGAGTGTTTTTAGATGTTTTGGCAGCTCAGAATAGGTAAAAATGATGAGTATTTACACACTCATCAATCCCCCACACTAAAACATTGCAAGTCCCTAGCAATGTTTTGAGAAAAACTTAATGGATTTGAAACTCTTTACCGAAAGCCATCACTTCTGGAGTAGCCAGATGTATCGATTCAAGTAAGAAATATGGTCCACCTGATAACCATGTGATTTTGAGCAAACCACCAGCTGTCAATGGATTTAATTAGTCTTTACCAAAAGCCGTTTACTTCTGGACTAGCCAACTCTTGATGGACTAAGTCAACATCTTGGTGAGCTGATTACCAAATATGGTTTTTCCACGGCCTTTAGCACAAGCCATAATCTTGCGGGCTAGCCAACTCATTCACTTTTTGGGATATGGCGAGTTGATTTACCATACAATTTTGGGCAAATTGCAAGCCATCAACGGTTTTGAGATATCTTTACCAAGAGTCGTTTGCTCCTGGATTAGCCAATCCATTTGTCATTTAGACATGGCGGACTGATAACCACAAAAATTTTGAAATAAAGTGAAAAAATTTTGAAAAATTTAGGCCAAAATGGGGGTACTTAGAAAGTATTTTGTGTTAAAATTCGCAAGAATTTCCCCCCCCCCCCCCACACTAGAATTGAATATTGTCCTCAATATTCAAAGTCCCGGCTATTATGCCGACTCTTTGAACGGAAAAATCTAATATTCAAAACTAAATGTGGAAATATCGATTTGTAGTTTTCACTTTATTTATATGTACATATAAACATTTTTTTGACTGCTTGAAACTTATATGCATATTTACTTTTCAAAAGGTGGGGGACGGCCACTCCCCCACACTAGAGTGGTAGACAGTAGAAAGAAGTCAGAGATATGGGTGAAAACCCATATTTTGCTAATTTTTGTTCACCGAGTCACTAGCTTGACTCGATCCCCGAATTCATTGGTCCATGGGGAATGTTTGGAGATCCGGGACAACCATGGATGGTATGTCCTCTCCAAAATAATATTTCTAACGATGACCATTCACTTTGAAGTTGAGACCTTTGGGTTGAGATAACTCAACAGTCCCGTATGGATATACTTTAGCAATAGTGAATGGTCCAGTCCATCGGGTTTTTAATTTCTCCGAGAAGATCTTTAACCTCGAATTGAAAAGAAGGACTCTGTCACCGACGTTGAAAACGCGGTTCTTAATCTTGGAGTCGTGAATCTTCATTGTCTTTTCTTTGTAGATCAAAGAGTTCTCGTAGGCTTGATCACGAAGTTCGTTTAATTCATTGAGTTGAACCTTACGGTGATCACCCGCTTTATGAAGGTCGTAGTTTGCATGTTTCAAGGCCCAATAGGCTTTGTGCTCGAGCTCGATCGGTAAATGACACGCTTTTCTGAATACAAGCTTGTAGGGAGTACACCCGATGGGTGTTTTGTAAGCTGTACGGAAGGCCCAGAGTGCATCATCTAGTTTGTCCGACCAGGAAGCACGGTTTTCACCTACGGTCCTCTCAAGAATCCGTTTAATACCACGGTTTGAAACCTCCACCTGCCCACTTGTTTGTGGGTGATACGCGGTAGAAAGACGATGAGTAACACCGTACTTAAGCATGACTTTTGCGAATTGATCATTGCAAAAGTGTGTACCGCGATCACTAATGATGGCACGGGGAGTTCCAAAACGAGCAAAGAGGGATTTCAAGAATTTCACAACAACTCGGGCATCGTTAGTGGGTAAGGCCTTTGCCTCGACCCATTTTGACAAGTAGTCAACAGCCACGAGAATGTATTTGTTTCCACGAGAAGATGGGAATGGCCCCATAAAATCAATGCCCCAGACGTCAAAGATTTCACAAACTTGAATGGCATTTTGTGGCATTTCGTTCTTTTGTGAAATATTCCCGTGACGCTGATAAGCGTCACAAGCTTTGACTAACTCGTGGGTATCCTTATAAATTGTGGGCCAATAGAAACTGGAGTCAAACACCTTTTTGGCGGTGTAGTTAGGACTATAGTGGCCCCCGGTGGGTCCAGCATGGCAAGCCTTGAGAATATCAGCGGCTTCCTGTCCGTAAACACATCGCCTGATGACTTGATCGGCACAGATTTTGAAGAGATAGGGGTCGTCCCAGAAGTAATGTTTAACTTCTTTGAAAAAATTGTTTTTCTGTTGGGACGTCATCCCCTTCACGATGAAGTACTCGCATGGTAATTTGCAAAGTCGGCAAACCATGGGGTAGTAGAGTCACCACGAAAAGCAACCGCATTGAGTGTCTAGAGAGGAAATGTTTCATTTATTTCCTGTTTCTCGGACACATCCTGGTGAGGGTTTTCTAATCGTAAGAGATGATCAGCAGCAAGGTTCTCAGCTCCTTTTTTATCACGGATAATGATATCAAATTCTTGGAGGAGGAGAACCCAACGGAGTAGTCTCGGCTTTGCATCTTGCTTTGCAAATAGGTACTTCAAAGCCGAGTGATCCGTATACACTACGCATTTGGTCAGGATTAAGTATGGCCGGAATTTTTCAAAGGCATACACCACAGCCAATAGTTCTTTTTCAGTGGTGGTGTAATGACTCTGAGCCTCGGTCATAGTTTTGCTTGCGTAGTGTATAGGCTGAAAGTATTTTGCTTTTCGTTGTCCCAAGACCGCACCTATGGCAAAATCACTAGCATCGCACATAAGCTCAAAAGGTAGGTCCCAATCGGGGGCAACAAGAATTGGTGCCTCAGTAAGCTTTTTCTTTAATGTTTCAAAAGCTTCGATGCACTCAGGAGAGAAGATGAAAGGAGCATCCTTTTCGAGGAGATGGGTCATAGGCTGGGCGATTTTAGAGAAATCTTGGATAAACCTACGATAGAAGCCGGCATGACCCAAAAAGCTCCTGACACCTTTAACGGTGGTGGGATGAGGTAATTTAGCGATGACATCAATTTTAGCTTTGTCAACCTCAATCCCGTTTTTTGAAATTTTATGGCCGAGGACAATGCCCTCTTTAACCATAAAATGGCTCTTCTCCCAGTTGAGACTTAAATTCGTTTCTTTGCAACATTTAAGCATTTGCTCCAAGTGGGAGAGACAAGACTGGAATGAATCCCCGATGACTGAAAAGTCATCCATAAATATCTCCATGGTTTTCCCGATCATGTCGGAAAAGATAGACATCATGCACCTTTGGAACGTGCCTGGTGCATTACATAAGCCAAAAGGCAAACGTCAGTAAGCAAAAGTTCCATAGGGGCATGTGAAGGTAGTTTTCTCTTGATCCTGTGGATCAATGGGGATGTGGAAGTAACCCGAGAAACCATCAAGGAAGCAGTAGTATTCATTCCCCGCTAGTCTTTCGAGCATTTGGTCCATAAAAGGTAGAGGAAAATGGTCTTTACGGGTGGCTTCATTCAACTTACGATAGTCAATACATACTCGCCAACCCGCGACCAAACGAGTTGGAATCAACTCGTTTTCCTCATTGGTGACAACGGTTATGCCACCCTTTTTAGGAACACAATGAATTGGGCTAACCCAAGGACTGTCAGATATAGGATAAATCAATCCTGCATCAAGAAGTTTTAGAACCTCTTGTTTGATAACTTTGTGGATTTTGGGATTTACCCTTCTCTGTTGTTGCACTGCTGGCTTAAAGTCATCCTTCATTAAGATTTTGTGTGTACAAAAGTCCGGGCTTACGCCCTTAATGTCGGAGAGTTTCCAAGCAATTGCTTGCTTGTGTGACTTAAGAACCTTAAGGAGTGCAGCCTTTTCCTCATCTTTCAAGTCTTTAGCAATAATGACGGGTAATTTATCATCACCCTCTAGAAATGCATATTCTAGATGAGGAGGCAAGTCCTTGAGTTCAACCTCGGGAAAGTCTTCAGTTATTTCAACATTTTTGACTTCCTCTTTATGAAGTATTTTTGGAGACAGGGAGGGTAAAGGATCGTCATTTAACAATCTTTCAAGAAGAAGAATGTCCCCCTCCGGGTCAAGATAGTTTTCATCAATCTCATGAGGGATTGAACTATCCTGAGCAAGAAAAGCCTCGACCTCTTCCAGAAGGAAGTCACTTCCCTCAAACGGAGTGAGAGAAGGGGAAGAGTCGGATATGATAGGATCAGAAGAAAGAGCGGTACTGCCACTTGATGAGAAACCAAGGACTTCTTGAGAATACTCCTCTGACGCAACATCGATGATGTCAATTCGGTTTACCGTTTCAGCGTCATAGTTTGAGGAGTATCTTGAAGTCTGATCAAGATTGAATGTGACGGCTTCATGGCCAACACGTAGAGTGATTTCTTCTTCGAATACATCGATTAGAGCACGACCCGTTCTCAAGAATCCCCTCCCGAGAATGAGAGGAACTCTTGGGTCAGCATCGAAATCAACAATCACGAAATCTGCTGGAAAATGGAACTTTCCTACTTTCACGAAGATATCTTCGGCAATGCCGAGAGGACGAGATATAGTACGGTCTGCAAGCTCGAGAGTCATGCAGGTAGGAGTGCGAGCAGGAAGAGAGAGTTTCTTCTAGACTGAGTGAGGCATAAGGTTAATGCTTGCACCAAGATCGGCCAAGGCAAAGCATTCAACCATCCTAGGGAAAATGCAAGGAATGAGAAATTTCCCGGGATCTCTAAGCTTTTCAGGAAGCTTTTTCAAGAGCACTGCTGAGCAATGCTCATTAAGTGGAGTTTTAGCCATCTCACAGAGTTTTTCTTTGTTGCTTATCAGATTTTTTATTGTTGAAGCAAATTTAGGCATGAGAAGAAGAGCATCCGCGAAGCTAATATCGAAGTGTAATTCTTGGAAAATTTGATAAAATTTTTCCATCTGATGATTAGCTCTTTCGCGGCTCTTTTGATCATTCAAACGTGAAGGATATGGAATTGACGGCTTAGGATCGTTCTTTGGAATTTCATCAGAACTTTCAGGAGGATCAAATACAACTTTCGACTTACGAGTCGGGACCGGGACAACTTGAGGGTGGACGTTGTTGGTACCTCCGTTATTAGTAGGAAGTACCGTGTCCGTGGTAACCTCAGGTTCACGTTCCGCTACCTTGGTAGGAGGAGAAGAAGAGGTAGAGGGAATCGTGGGTCCATTGTATGATACCCCCTTCGGGTAGTGATCGCTTTGACATTGCCCCTCGGGTTAGCGATCGTGTTGCTCGGTAGTGTACCCGGGCCCGAGGGTCGATCATTTAAAGACTTCTGAAGCTCAGAGATCTTGCTGATCAATAACCAATTTGTTTCCTCTTATGCTTTCATGAATTGTTTTAGCACTTCATCGGAGGAAGACGAGGGTGGAACAACGTTTTGATTTTGATTAGGAAAATTTTGAACACGGTTGTTTTGAAAATTCCCTTGGTTTTGATTGTTGTTACCCTGAAAATTGTTTCTCTGATTGAAATTACCCTGATTGTAATTCCCTTGATTTTGGTTTCTTTGAAAATTTCCTTGAAAACCTTGATTTTGATTGCCATTTTGAAAATTGTTTTGATTAAAATGACCTTGATTTTGGTTCGGGTTTTGGAAATTTGAGTTTTGACCTTGGTTAAAATCTCCTCGATTCTGATTCGAGTTACGGTTTTGATTTTGGTTAAAACCGGGAGGTCCGAGAAAATTGTTGGAACGATAGCTTAAGAGATTACGGTTCCTTTGTGGTTGGTAAGAATTACCCCCCATGTTGTAAGAACCTTGAGCAGCATAAACGTTCTCTTGAGGAAAACCAGCAGTAGCTGGACACTCGGAATACAGATGTGGGCCCCCACAAGTTTCACAACTTCGGGCCACGGCTTTCACTTGTTGATTTTGAACCTGATTTTGCATAGTTTGGTTCATTCTCAACACAGCCGTAGAAATACCATCCATCTTTTTTGTGAGAGCAATTATTTCAAGAGATGATGATGAAGGAATGATTGATTTACATGACTCATCCCTCTCCGCAGAGGAATCCCAAAAGTTATGGTGGGCAGTCATGTTCTCAATTAGGTCATAGCATTCTTCGGGACGCCTTTTCATAAAGGTCCCACCAACAGCAGCATTGAGAATATCCCGGTGCCTCAATGTCAGACCATTATAGAAGGTATCTATGATGGTAACTTGTAACATATTGTGGTTAGGGCACCGATCAATAGCTAGCTTATAACGTTCCCAAGCCTCAAAGAGAGACTCATCGGGACGCTGCCGGAAGTTGCTGATATCATTTCGTAACTTGGTAACCATGGAAGGTGGAAAATATTTTGCTAAAAACTTGGTTACCATTTCATCAAAAGTACGAATAGAATTCTTTGGGAGTCGGTCAAACCATGCAGTGGCATGATGGGTGAGAGAATAGGGGAAGAGATACAGCCGGAGGGCATCATCGGTGACACCATGTTGTTTCATGCTTTGGGTGACGGTAAGGTATTTATCAAGATGCTTGTTAGCATCGTCACCCGGTAGGCTTCACAATAAGCCAATAAGCATTTCATCTAAAAACTTGGTTACCATTTCATCTAAAGAGGGACTGGTAGGCTTCACAATAAGCCAATAAGCAGGGCTTATTGCTTATTAATGAACTCTGGGGGGCTATGGAAGTTTGGGTCAAACACTGAGTGATCAGTGTTCACTCAGGAATTGGTCAAACAAAATGAGGGTTGCAGCCCTATTAAATAAGCTCACTATGGTGAAATAAGCTCAGAAACTTAAAGCTGGGCTTATGGGGTTTCTAAAAAGCTAAAAAGTTAGGGTGGGACCCACTAGTGAAATGGCTATGGTCTATTAAAGTTGGGTCAGTTACCCTGGTGCAGGGCATGTACTTGCCCTGCATGTCAGTTTAAGCTATTGCACAAGCTCACAAAAAAATCTTAAAAATAAGCTGTGTATGAGATCTTGAAGACTAAGTGGCAAAGATTAATCCCTAAAAAGATCAGAGTCTAAGACCTAACACAAAATTCACAAAAAATCCTCCAAGATTTGGATTTCTGAAACAAGGTGTACTTTTGACTTTTTGAGATTTTACAAAAGGTTGACTTAGATGAACTTTGATCTTGATTTCCTTACTGATTATGTTATTTTAGACTACAATGACTTGAAAATAAGCAACCTTAACAATTTGTGAACAGATTTGATGAGTTTGGAAACAAAAATCCTTACAGATGACTATTTATGAAGATTTGAAAATGATTTTAACTTTTCCTTGAACAAGCACTGGTTTTTATGACTGATTTACACTACTATGACCTAAATGAACAAGTCTAAACAACAACAATCAACAAGTTACCACTAGAACATCCAGGATCACACTGATCCAAACACTCCCTTAATTAACTGTTTTTGTAGGTTTCAAAGAGATTCAAAGTTTTAAACCACAAACTTGGTTCCAGAAGTTAACTTAAGCTAAGTTAAGCTGAATCAAACACAGGTTCACTAGATTTAACAACAAATACCCAAGATCACTAAGTGGACTAATTTAACTGTGAAATCTAGAGTTTATAACAACTACTAAAACCAACAAACAAGCTACTGATTTAAGTTGATATTATCACTATCTAACAACAAATAAGCTTAAATGAACAAAGATAAGCAGTTAATAAGCTATGCTACAGTGCAGAATTAAAAATCAAAGGAAAATTGGAAACTTGAACTCACTTGAGACCCTAGCTAAACAAGGGCTCCCAAATGGGCAGCTACAAGCTCCTAGCTTGTAAACAAGCTAGGTATAAGTCCTTCTTGCCCCTCCATTGCAGGCAACTTCCATTAGCTTTCCACTCAAATGCAAAGGTACCCTGTGGTTCATTTCTTTGATTCTGATTTCCTTTTTTATATATATTTTTAGTTTTTTCTGTTTAGTTAATGATTTAAATTATCTAAGAGAGCTTATGAAACAGTAAACACTAATTTAGATCATAATTAAGCTTGAAAAGGAAATTTGCAAATTTAAATACTAAAACTGATTTGTTGACTGAAACTTGAAATTTTGATTAAAAGAAATTGAAATTACAATACTGAAACAAATTACAAGCTTCTTTGAGTAAAATTAACAACTAGAATTCGAAATTACAATGATACGACCTAAAAATTAAGCTAAGTGACTAATATCCCAACTCCTTGCAATCTTCACTCTTATATAGCCCTCCATTAGGGTTCTTGCATCTCTCTGATCATTTCCCATCATCAATTACGGCCATTGGATCACTGAAGAGCTTCTAATCGCCTGCCACGTGTTGTGGCGCCAAAATTGAATTGTGCAATTGGGGCCTGTTTGCGTGGAGGGGAGGGGGTGCATTTATTGTGGCTTGTTTGTTAGGTGAAGGTGGGTTGGGCGATGGAGATATGACAGGCAAGTTGGTGATGGTGGGGTAAAACCAAGGTGGTTTGTGTGAGTGATATTAGGTGAGAGGGAAGGGAAAGGGTGGTTTGGTTGACCGGTTTGACTCAGGGTTAAACATTTGACCCTGGTATATATCAAAGGTGTGTTGGGCTGGTGTGGAGTTGGCCAGAAAATAGGGGAGTGGACTGGGGTGTAAGTTTGGATTGGATTTAGTTTTGGTTTAATAGTTATTAAGGGTCCGGTTTGGTTTAAAGTATCACAAGGACCATTTTTGTAATATTCTGAAATTTGAGGGATGTGATTTGGCATTCTTCCAAAGTTTCCATAAGGGTATTTTCTGCCAAATGATGAATAGTATGAGGACCTTAGATGATTTTTCCATTTTAAATTTTCCAAGGACCAAATCTGCCAATACTTCAAACTTCAAGGACCAAATTTGTAATTTCACGAAACTTTGCAACCAAGGACCAATCCTGCCATATATGAGAAGTACAAGGACAAAATTTGTTTTTCTCAAAGTTTTAATATCCCAGGGACCATTTTTGTCAATTTTCAAAGTTCAGGGACTAAACTTGTAATTTTGTGAAACTTTGCACCAAAGGACTAATTATGTAACTTTTTGATTTAAAAGGACCTTTGGTGACAATTTCAAGTTTTTAGAATAACCAGGGACTAGATTTGACAACTTTTTGAAAGATGAGGGACTGAAACTGCCAATTATGCAAACTTTGTTTATTTTTCATCTGTTTTTGATTATTTTGCATCTGAAACATATAAAACACATTCCTAGGATGTTTTCACTATTTTGATGCACTATTGAGTGTTTTAGATGTTTTGGCAGCTTAGAATATGTAAAAATGATGAGTATTTACACACTCATCAGGGGTGCTGGGAGTGGCAGCTAATGGAATTTTTTGCTCTGTCCAATGCAACCTAGTACACTGCACATAAAGTAGGTTTCTAGAGACAAATGGTGGAGTGCCAACCTGATGAGGCCCAGTCTAGAGTTGTTTCTTGGTGGTTGGAAGAACTTGGATTAGGAAATGTAGTCAAGGTGGGATGTATCCTTGGGCAACTCTGTACTTATGAGTGATGCCTGTTTACAGGAAATGTAGCTCTTTGTATATGTAGTCCCAATGGAACAGGAGTTTTGATCCATTCTTGGTGATGCCCTGGGTAAGAGCCTCTATTCTAGGTCATATGGGCTATGATTGAGAATAGGTAAGGTGTTTATCTAGTGGAAATGTAGCCAGGAATCGGATATTTCTCAATGGTTGCCTAGATGATAGCAAAAAGTTTGTCTGCTATGTCTAGAAGAATAGTGAGCTTGAATAACTAGTTTCCTGAATTGTATTGTTTCTTAGAAGTATGTTCTGTTGTATCAGCATATGAGCATGTTCATATGGCTGTTTTTGAATTTGATGTAAGTTGCTGATTCATAATTAATACAAGTTCACTATTTCATCATCAGAAGAAGGAAAAAAAAAAAAAGATGTATGGGAACACCATTATGACCGCTGTTTCAAGAAAGTGTCTCTTCCTCTTGAAACACCATTTGATAGTCCATGTTAACAGTGGCGAAGCTAGAAAATTTTGAGTGGGGAGTCGGAATCTAAATTTTTTTTTCCTAACGCTATTTTTCGAGTAATATGTTCGGGTCGGTGATTCGATTCGGGTTGGGTCAAAAATTAAATACTATTATTATAAAAAAAAAAGTTTCAATCACTAAAAAACTAAATATTTGTCCAAGACAACTAAACATTAAAAAGGAGACAAACGGTTGGTACCTGGTTCGATTCATTGAATAAATTAGAGTTCAGCCTTTCGACCTTTAACATAGAAAACAATAAGCCTTGTGTGTTGTTGGAGAATACTCTAACCAATTAGGGAACATACCAAACCAAGCAAATTTAAATCGACGAAGATTATTCTTTGGACCTCTAGGCTTATACTCTTCAAGCTTAGGTTGATACACTCCTAATTTCTACAATTCTACTAAATCCCTAAATAAAATACAAGTAGATAATAGATTTAAAGACAACAAACCTGACCAGAAGGGCCGCTAAGGTGGTGGTCGGCCGTCGGCGGTGGTCAGTGGTGGCCGGCGAGACTGCAGGAGTGAGGAGCCAGGAGGCAGTAAGGAGGGACTGTGGGAGGAGATGAGGGTCGATTGGGGGAGGGTTTGTAAGTTTGTTCCGGTTTTTTTTTTTTTTTTTTAATGGGCTAAGTAAATAAGTAATGGATTTTAGTTTGTGATTTGGTTTATTAATGGATTTTAGTTTGGGTAGATGGGCTTATGTAAAATGTAATGGATCAAAATTTTATTGCTTAATGTATACAAAAAATTTCACAATTAAAATGGGGGTCGAAACCGAATATACCGAAATTTTTCTACACGAAAACTATATATCCCTTACATCGCAAAAAAAATTTCGGGGGGTCGGGCGCCCCTCCCCGCCCCTACATAGCTGCGCCACATCATGTTAATTTCAATAATGTTAACTAAAATTCATTAAGAAACATGATACTTATCCCAGCATATCGAATTCATGTGTTAAGAAATATATAAGCGGACATTTTCTTTTTCTGAGCTATGTGGGATATAAAGTTCGAATATGGTAATTTTTGTGGAAGGATATCGATATTACGACATGGAAAATGATAAATACGATCAATTGGTATGTCTAAATTTGGGACTAATTCATACGATTGATAACATGTTAAGGACTGAAGGGCGCATTTTGATATACGAAATTGACTTAAACAGTTTGTTATGCATGCATTTTTTTAAGAATTTTATCCGTATTTTTTGGAATTTATTTTCCACTCATAGCAATTCAATTCTGCATTAAATAAAAATCAATTTTTAACCATAACCCTAAGGACACTGGCAGTCATGCTTCCGAAAACATCCATACCTCTGAAATTCACCAATAATATCATTCCATCTCATTTCACCTCATTCATACTTTTTCCATACCTCCCAACCCCATTTTAGTGGCAATCATGCCTTTTTCATACCTCCCAACTTTTTTTTTTAATTAATTAAATTAAACAATTTAATTAAAACATAAATATTTCATTAATAACTAAAATAAAATTACATAATACTTAAAAAAAAAACATAACTAAAAGAAAATTACATTATTAAAAAAAAATGAAATAACTAATCATCGAGATATGTTAAGTTTTGAGCATCTACATGGTCCGTAAGATCATATAGGAGTCGGTAATGCATTTGTTCGTCGATTAACTCCGGTAATACAGTATCGTCATAAACTGGCGCGACTGGCGGATCCATTATATGAACCGGTGATATTGCCATCCCATCGTCTTTTAAAAGCATATTGTGAAATATGATACACGTATAAACGATTTGTCGAATCTTTTCAACCGACATTGCCCGGAGAGGACGAGCAAGAATCATCCACTTATTTTTAAGACGACCAAAAGCTCGCTCGATATCTTTTCTTGCAGACTCTTGTAGCCTTTTAAATCTCTTTTCATTCAATTCAACCGGATGCTTGTATGCTTTAACAAACGTTGACCATGTAGGATAGATTCCATCGGTAAGATAATAACCACGTTTGTAAAACCGTCCATTTACATGAAATGAACTGTTTGCCGCCGTTCCGTTTCGCTCCGTAAGATACAATGGTGACTGATTCAAAACATTGATATCGTTGTTTGCACCGGGAGGACCAAAAAACGAATGCCAAATCCACAAATCGTAAGAAGCGACGGCTTCAAGCATAATAGTTGGGTATTGATGATCACCTTGCTTATATTGACCTTTCAAATGTCTAGGACAATTACGCTAATGGAAATGGGTACAATCAATGCTACCAAGCATTCCAGGAATGTGATGTTGATCTTCATGGAACTCGTATAAGCGTGCAATGTCATGAGATGTAGGCCTACGTAAGAACTCTCGACCATATAATTGAATAATCGCTTGGCAAAAATGATCAAGGCATTCTCCTATAAAAAAATATATATAACGCTAACTTTATAAAAAAATAAATAACAATAACATAAAAAAATATATATATAACGCTAACTTTATAAAAAAAATAAATAACAATAACATAAAAAAAATACATATAACGCTAACTTATAAAAAAAATTAATAACAATAAGTTTAAAAAATATTTCACCTGACGTTCGGCGCGCCATGTTTAAATAGTCATCAAATCTATCTGGAGGTTCACCCGTTGCGAGTTGCCTAATGGCCGATGTGCATTTTTGTAATGCCGTGAAACTTTTTTTTCCCCTCGCATCTAAGCCCTCTTGAAACCATTCGAAATTCGCTTCAACATCACCAACAACTCTTAAAAACAAGCTTTTATTCATACGAAACCGTTCACGAAAACGTTCGTCGTTAAACTTTGGACATTCAACGAAATAATCATTCATAAGGGTTCGTAAAGCTTGTTCACGAAAACGAGTTACATACTCCCGACTTTCGGTAGAGCTTGCCGTGTCGTCAATTGCATCGTACGCGGCTAATAAGGTTTCTAGGGTGCTACCGGATGGCACTAGTTCGGACAATTCGCCGGGGGGACTCACTAATGATTCGGACGAAGAAGAAGACATTGTAAGAATATGTGAATTTTGTATATGTGAATTGGATTATTTGTGATAAAAATGTATGTGTTTGTTGAATATATATAGGGGAATTTTTTTTTTTGGCCCAATACACGCTCCCAACGTCTATTTCATTTAAAGCATCAACGGTAACATTTGCATTGGAATTGGGATGCTTCGGAGGCAAAAATTGCCGCTCAACCTATGCCGATTGCCATGCCGGTGGGGTGGCGGCGGTGTTTGCCACCGGCATGGGCTTGCCGGTGAGGCATGCCGCCCCCACTGCCACCCTTCTAAAGGTTTTGTAATTAGCAAAACTCTATATTTTAGTTTACGCTATTTATGTTACGGAGTATATATTTTGTATACTTTTTATCCCTTTGGTGCTACTAAATAATTGATACCACGTTAAAATAAATAGGATATTAGCCACTACAACAAAATTATCATTTTTACACATTATTTTCTTCACACTTTATAAAGTTTGAGCTTTTTCCTAAAGATATTCACACTTAAGAGTGAATAATTATTTTAAAATCCTCACACTTAAAAAGTGTGAAGAATTTCAATCTCACACTTAAAAGTGTGAAGAATTATTTCAAAATCAAAATTAGCACGTTTAAAAATGTGTAAAATTATTTTAAAACCCTCATATTTAAAAGTATGAAAAATCGTCATAACACTTTACACATTAAAGTGTGAAAATATTTGCTACATCCAATTGGTTCACACATATATTAGTGTGAACTTTTTGATTCTTCACACTTTAAAGTGTAGCTACATGCTCTAATAAGTGTGACTATATTACGATTTTGTGCCTTTGAAACCTTCAAACGCTGCCGCGATTCAAGTTATAAAGCTTCATGTATTGCAACAGATCGAATGATCCAGTATAACTTTCGTTGAAAATGCTAATTTGTTTATATTTCATGTTCAAATAAAAAAAAAATGTATCGTTGAGTCGATGAGATCAACCACAGTTGAATAGCAGTTACGCGTGTTAGTTACGCGTGTTAAGATCCTTGTTGTAAACTTAATTAATACTACGTAGATTAATTAGTAATGAAGTTTTAAACAGAACACAACAAAGTTGAGGATGCATTACCAAGCCCATTGAGACCCTACCATCATCTTGCCTGTTATGCCACATCTACAAGAACCCCATATGGCACATGGTTCTGGCCTATTTCCTCCTAAAGCCTGATCCAAACCACTTACCCAACCCTATGGCCCATGGGGACAAACCTCTTTTTTGGATGCAAGAAAGCTAGCTAGTTGACACTAAAGCTTGGCTATCCAAACTTTCTTCTTGTCTAATACCTCTAAGGTCCCTAACAGTGGGTGAGTGAGTACCTATCATTGTGAATCACCAACTTAAGCAATTATCGGAAAGCAAACCACGACGCTATCACAAAACGACAATGCCAAGAAACGACACAATACAATGCCTTTCAGAATGATATGATCTCTTTAAAAAGGACACATGTGAAATGGGTCAAATATGTGGAAACTCCTTGAGTGTGTGATTGATGCATAAAAGCTAAATGCTTTCAACTCAACAAGTTCATATATTATTGGATTGAGGAAAATGATTTTTGTAATCAGCTTAATATACTAACTACTTAGAACATGTACATTTATTTAAGAAAATGCTATTCATCCAATGTGGATACGGTGTTCTAATACCATTCATAAACAGTCTTGGTATTTGCAACTACTGATCCAAAGTGATGTTAACATTGCTTGATGATTCTAAATCATCATGTTTTTTTCTTTCTATTTTTAACAACATTTTTAGTAATAGTGCTCTAGCAAGAAACTAGAGGCTCTATAGGAAGTTACAACAACGGACAAGCGTATTTTGGATCGTACATCCAGTGAGTCAACATGGGTCCTACTCTCATCAACAATGCAAGAGAAAGAAATCATTTTGATATCCAAATGGGTTAGTTTAGTGCCCCTCTTAATAGGATTTGAACATAAAATAGCATAAGCATAAGTTAGTCGCTGGAGAAAAGATTCAGCACCAACTCCTTCAACGTTTTTGAAGACAAAGGGTCTTCACTTCAGCGTTGAGGCGGTTCAGCTACTGAAGCACAAGATCCAAAGAAGAAGTTTAGTTGAGCGAGTATGGCAATGTCTCGCTAGGCGATGTTTGATCTCCTCGTCCAAAGATACTGAGCAAAAATTCTCAAGTATCTGGAAGGTCAAATGTGGGAAAAAGATTTACTTTATACAAAAGAATAAAGCAAATCTTCTTGTGAATGACTAGCTTTCAAAGTAGATAAGAAAGTCCAAACAGTGTCAACAACTGTTTCCTAAAGAAGAGTTTATCCTTTACCTATTATGGCTACATTTAATAGGATCTCAACCACCCATTAGATCATGTAAGGTAAGAACCCCTTTGAAACCTTAATTTTCTGTTATAAAAGAGAACGTTCGTAAATAAGTAAATGCATCTCTTGCAATAAATGTGAAACATATTCAATAGCATTTACTGCTCGAAAACTAAGGCCACTAAACATTCAACGATTAAGTATTAGTTTATACTTAAACCAATTGGCTTTGTGTTTAAGTAAGAGAGGAGATCATTAAAAATTGTCATTCAACTTAGATTATTATTCTGCAAACAATTAGAAGTAAATTATTTTATTCATTTCTAATAAGAATTTAAACATTGAAATATTTGTTTTCTTAAATACTTGTTTATTTATCTTGTTAGAACTTTTAAGCGTACGCTATTTAGACATGAAAAGTGGTTAGTTAACTCTATTAAATATTTGTAACCAACTAAACGGAACAACATATCCTCACACAACATGTTTTTATGGCGGCTGTAAATCGAAACAGACATCGTTTCTAAAATGCCAAATAACGGTATAAAACACTAAATCATCAAGTTGCGACTTCGTTAGATCGAACACCCATCTCACTATAGTAAAAACTTTAGGAGTCTTAATAACTAATCCCAAAAACAATAAAGATATAATTATATATTCTACAATGGAAAAAAGAAACTCCACAAATTTGAAACACTTCTATTTACTCAACCTTCCAAGCATATAGGAAGATGCAAAAGTCGAAGGAACAAAGTGGTTTAACCCCGTGTACTGAATTACAAATCCCTGCTGGAGATGGTGAAAGCGTTGGAAGCAGAGGTGGTAAAATAGTCGAAGACGATGGTTTAATGATGAACAAGGCATTCCTTAAACCAGGACTAAATAACCAATCATGAACATCCCAATAAACTTCAATCCTCATTTTCTTGATATTTATTGATTCATTACCTCTAAATTTCCATTGAAGATGGTTCACATGAACCATTAATTCACCATCTATTCGTATCTCCATTTCTAAATCATCTTCACAATTTTCATTGTTTTTGCTATGTCCGCGAGTGCTAATTTCCCTAGTAGTGTGAGAATCCATAAGTGATGTATCGGGTTTAAGCATGGATCCCACTTTTTTAATTTTGTTCTTGCACTCTATTGTAATATCATGAAATCTACCTTTTTCATGGAATTTAAATCTTGTATTAAACTTTTTCTTTCCAAAAACATGTTCTCTTCTCGAAACTAAAACTGGATCAATCAAAGACGGTCTACAGCCAGTTTTCCTATAACAATCTTTCTTCATATCTCCAAGAACAAGCACCACTTCTTCATTAGCAACCACCCCAACATAGTACTCCGATATTGGCTCGGTTTCACCTTGAAATTTTGCAGATTTTAAGTCCCAAAAAACATCTAAACGTTGTCCGTCGACTACAAAGCTTTTAGACCCTTGTTTTCTCCAAAAGCTCCATGGTTTAAGCTCAACTTTGCATATGTATTCACTTTCTAGTCCATCAACTGACACTGATAAGCCATGGAGAAGCATGTTTTTGCACCAAGTGACCGTGATCATACGGCATTGGTCCGCAATATTGGTCTTGTACACCGACATAAAAATACTTTGGCCCGATTTTGTTACGGTTGCTGAGTCTTCCACCTTGTCTACGACTGAGAAACATGTTGGGATCCCAATTGGGTCTTGCATCATTTTGTTGATAAGTTTTTTTGTGGGAGTTATTTTTGAGTGATAATGGAGTTATGGAATATGTTGTCAAATGCCAGAAGATTTTTTTTTGGCAGTTGTAATTGAATTTAATAAACCATATATTGGGTTCCAAACTGGCAGGTAGTTGAATAGAAGTGAGTGAACTTTAACCATAAAAAGGTACCAATTGGTGAAATCTATGCATGTGATCTGCTCAATATAAATGCTGCATTTATACAGAAACATTTTATTTTCTTTTATTTATGTCAAAACAAAAATATGATATATGCAAAAGATAAGTAAAACTTTTGAAACTGGCAGTTTTGGATTGGTTATTTAAGTATGTATCTGTTTATTGAGTAAGAGCATACTTTGTTAATAGTAACTATTTTCATTTTAAGCTAATAAGCTGTTGAAAATAAGTAATTCAAATCACGAAAACACTTCCTATGGAAATCTAATTATTTTTTCGACCCTAAACCTCATAGAAATGATACTTTATGTGAGGAAATCAAGGTTCTTTTTCATACTTAGATTTTACATAGAAATTGGGATTCCAATCCTAATTGGTTAAATTGGATCGATGTTCCAAAAAATGCTTTTGCTTATGTGTTGTGATCCTCTTTCTCTAGCTGTGATCCTCTTCTCTAGCTAGCTTCTTGTTAAATAGGAGGTGATTTACACTCTTATTTTTTTATTTGCATACACCAATCTATCCAATAAGCAGTTGTGTATTTATTATATGCTATTTCATCATGTCATATATTTGAATTTTCAAATAAGAAATAAAATTGGGACAAACAATTAGCTTGCTTAATACTACCTAGTTTCTAATAATATTGTGTTTTCGTTGATAAAAGAATAGGACAACTAGTGCATAATATATCTAACTTGCCACAAATATCTTTAGCGTCTATCTTTTTTTTTTTTTTTTTTTTTTTTTTTTTTAATATTATTATTATTTTCAATACACGAACAGTCTAACTTTCCTCTTATGTACAAACGGATTTATGTTTACAATTATCTTTTATACATATTCAAATTTGGATGTCGACAAACGAGATATATACATATGGGGGCCAATAGCCAAAATGAATGCACATGGAGATGAGGCAGAATAAAGACCCTATTGCGCACTATTTGACAACACATAGTGAATCACATTTTTGCTCAATAATTTCATCATTTTGAGGATTTTTCTTTGTTGTATGTTTCTGGATCTGATATTGGTAAATGAGCAAATAATATGTGTCTATGATGAGTGGATACTAAAGCAAACTAGAAAAGATTGACATGATTCTTGTTTTATACTAATGTTCAATGAATGTTTGTACGTACCCAACATTAAAGATAGACAAAAATACACTATTGGTCCCTAAACTTTGCACAAAACATCGCATGGCACCCTAACTTTCTAAAAACGTCGTGTGGCGTTCAAAACATGTGAAAATGAGGCCGATTGCGTCCCTTGACCCATTTGGGCAAGGTCAACGCACGTTTTATGTTCTTATTTCAGGGGCATAATAGTCCAATCACTATTTAACTATGATCTAACCCAAGCTAAACCCGACAGTCAAAATGAAGGACCAACAGCGTATTTTTGTCTTTATTTATTTATTCGAGCAATAAACAACTTGAGTCAGATTCGTTCTTTCCTTGCTATCTTCTTTTAAATACATGCTTTACATAAACGCTAAATCTCATATCCATGTACTTTTCTTGATGTTTTATGTAATGTTTAATGTAGTGTTTTTAATCGATGTACTCTTTTAATTATTGATGAACTTAAGTTTGTGTTAATGAGAGATTGTCTTTCTGGTTAAATTCAAACACCCGCTAAACTGCATATGCAGATACAAACATGCAATTGAAAGCAAAAACTCAGAAAATGCAAGATTAAGTCTCTCCTTACTAGAGGCAAGCCTTATGGATATGCCAATTTGACTTTTGAAGTTTAACTATCTAAAGTCATAATTGAAAATTCATGAGTCAAAGTGTAAACACTAAACTTAATAATGGGCGGGAGTTTTAAATATACCAACGACAACATAGGCAAATTGAGGGACCAACAGTGTCTTCCTTGACACGCTCTATTTACTGAGAAAATGCGTGTATATTTCCAACAAATAATGGGGAATCGAAGAGTTCAAAAATTTAATACAGACTCTTCGTTTTCCCCATCTTTTGTGTATATATTAGTTACTTCCACATGTTGCTGCATACCAAGCTTATATCATCAACCTCAAACACATCTATCACATTCACTTTAAATCATGTTGTCCGGAAACAAACGACCAAGAGATGCGGATGCTATCCAAGACAAAGAATTGACCAAAAGACCAACTATTGAAGCAAACGTGGAAGTAGAAAACCATGTATCTAACAAACAACAGTCGGCCAAAGTTGAAGGTGATAAAAGCTGCTACTATGAACTAGAAGCTGCGTTGGAACAAGAATGGAAGGAGGTAGATGAAAAGGAGAATGAAGAAGCAATGGAGCAGGAAGAAGGAAATGAGGAGGCTGAAGGAAGCCATGCTGAAGTGATAGACGGAAGGCGTTCTGCAGCGGCCGAGGAGCATTGGAAAGAGAAGGCTGCACTTAGAAAATTAGAAAACAAAATGGATAAAAAAAATGATGAAAGTGAAGAAGATGAATGTTTAGAAACATTCACTTATGATGATGTCCATTTGGCATACGCCTCGGACTAATGTAATTATGTAACGAATATATATATTTTAAATGATAATCTTAATCTTGCATTTTCTGAGTTTTTGATTTCAATTGCATGTTTGTATCTGCATATGCAGTTTAGCGGGTGTTTGGATTTAACCAGAGAGAGAATCTCTCATTAACAAAAACTTAAGTTTATCAATAATTAAAAGAGTACATCGATTAAAAACACTACATTAAACATTACATAAAACATCAAGAAAAGTACATGGATATGAGATTTAGCGTTTATGTAAACCATGTATTTATAAGAATATAGCAAGGAAAGAACGAATCTGACCCAAGTTGTTTATTGCTCGAATAAATAAATAAAGACAAAAATACGCTGTTGGTCCCTCATTTTGACTGTCGGGTTTAGCTTGGGTTAGATCATAGTTAGATAGTGATTGGACTATTATGCCCCTGAAACAAGAACATAAAACGTGCGTTGACCTTGCCCAAATGGGTCAAGGGACACAATCGGCCTCATTTTCACATGTTTTGGACGCCACACGACGTTTTTAGAAAGTTAGGGTGCCATGCGATGTTTTGTGCAAAGTTTAGGGACCAACAATGTATTTTTGTCTTAAAGATAAGATGTAGTTACAATAACCATGCTTCAATAGTTGTATAGCATCCATAACTTGTTGTACGATAAGCGTCATCAGACAACAGTTTCACTTTTGTTGCCCAATAGCGAACGAAGAAAACATAAAAAAGGCTGATCACATGAAAATGTAGCTTATTTGGCACCTTTTATAATTTTGTGTAGCTATTTTTTAAAGATCGATGCAGCATACTTTTGAATATCATCTTTTTGATGTATCATGTAACCAGTTGTGTGTATAATATGACCGATTCACCCTTCCCCTAGTTAAATAGGAGTGTGTAACTTGGGTAAAATGGTTAAATAATACATAGAACTGGTCACACGATACACCAAAAAGACCAAATTTAAGAAAATAGATGGATATGCAAAACTATATAAAATGACAAGTAGGCTATATTTTCGTGCAATTAACCAACATAAAATTAATAAAATCCACCTAAACTCATCTAGACCCATCTAAATTATTTAACAATACCCAATTAAACCCATTTCATTGAAAATATTTACTCAACTTGACCAAACTTTTACCCATGAGTCTTAAATTGACACCTTTAAAAATTATAAATAAATAAAGAATTTCACCTGTATCTTTAAAAAAGCTTGGTTAATATGTCAATGTTATACTCCCTCAACCAAATTTTAAATTCGAGAAACCAAAATATTATATTAAGTCAATGTTACACACTAACATCACTAATCATTCACATAAAGTGTGGCAAGCGGTTATTTGGACATCCGGGTACTTCATTTGGAAAGAAAGGAATTCACGTGTGTTTAAAGGTAAAGCTTCAAGTTTAATTAAAATAGTTCAAGACATTCAACTTAAAAGTTTCGAGTGGATTGAGAGAAGGTCCGGAAAGAAAAGCAAGATAAATTGGCAACAATGGCTCTTTGATCCGGCTAAATGTCGAATCTGTTGAGGGCTGCAGCTTTATCTGTTTTGTGATCTAACTGTTGGGACTGGAACTGATATGCTGGTTAAGGGTGTTTGGCACAAGGGTGTTTGGCACAGGCTGGCAATTGTTATGCAGGTTTTAAGGATGTTTGGCACAGTGAGCTTTGAAAGTCTGCAATATAGCTGCAATTTATTGGTGGTCTGCTCTTTCATGTTGCCTTCTTTTATATTGTGTTGATTGGCCTTAATTGTTAGTGGGTCCAATTTAGCTTTAGACAATTTAGATAGTGGGACTGTCATGGTTTTTCTTTTGTGTTTTTGCTTGTTATATGTTGCTAGTTATATTTTGTTCTCTTTGTAATTTTGTTTTTTTTCATGGGTCCACTATACTTAATCAGCTTGTTAATATAGTGGATGCCTTTTTTTTGTATTTGGTTTGTTGGTTGGAATAGATTGCCTTTCAAAAAAAAAAAAAAAAAAAAAAAAAAAAAAAAAAAAAACTTAAATTTTCAAAAGCCGGCGTATTGCAGGCCCAAGCCCATCATTTAATCATTTCATTTCTCTGTGTAACCCATTTTTTAATTTCTTTGAAAAATAAAACAAGTTTTAATCATCTTTCACTCTTGCAACAAAAATGAAATACACATTCGATTTCCATTTAACGTTTCTTATAATATCCATCATAACACCCATTTTTTCAGTACAAATATACGACCAAACACCGTGCAATACAACTGCACCACCGCCCCTCCACGGCTCTACATACACTTGCAACTCGAACGCGGAAGCATGCAACACTTACGTTGTTTATAGACCACAAATTAGCCAAACACTTTCAGACATTGCAACCCTTTTTAATGTTAAGGAATCCGAACTCCAGTCAACAACACGTTTGGAAAATCGTGAAGTCGTTGTCCCAATTGTTTGTAACTGCCCGGATTGGTCATCACGAGCCATTGTTAACTACACAAACAATAACTCGTATTCATTTTCAGATATTGCATGTCAAGTGTACCAAGGAATGGTGAAACCATTTGTTATGGGGCAATATAATGGAAACATGTACGAGACTTCAATTCTTAAAGTACCAGTTAAGTGTGCGTGTGTTAATTCTTCACACGAGACAAATGGTACAAAGTATCTTGTGACATATCCCGTGATGGAAAATGATACACTTCTTAAGATTGCACAAAAATTCGGGGTGACGCAAGGGTCAATCCAGGATGTCAATGGGTTAGAATCACTTCAGACCATTTTTGGTGGGACCACGTTGTTGGTTCCAACAATGGGTCCCCCGGTACTGAACTTGGACCATGCAGTTAATGGTACAGGTCCGCAAGATACAATTCCTGTTAACGGAATTATAAATCGTAGTATGGGAAGCCATTTTTCATTTTTTCTTATTCTTTTCGCGTCGATTTCTCTTTTTGGTGTAATTTTGTTTCTGCTATACTTAAAACTAAAATTTCGGCATGGAAACCTACTTCGGTCCTTGTCAGTGTCAGTAACGGGATCGATGTTTAAGCGCGTCTCACCCAATTTTCTTAATGACATGTCAAAACTGAAGCATATGTTAACAAGTTTTTGTCTCGAGGAGCTTAAACTTGCTACACAAGACTTTTCAGAATCTTCATCTATTGGACAATCCATATATAAAGGCAAAACAACCGACGGCTTTTCTATTGTGATTGAAGATATGGGTTTGATTGAATCAGCTAATCATGTCATTTGCATCTTGACAACAATAAACCATTTCAATGTGGTTAGGCTTGAAGGGTGTTGTTTCGATGAGAACAAATCTTATCTAGTTTACGAATACACCAAAAACGGCAGTTTAAGAGACTGTTTGCGTGACTTAAAAACAAGAAAGCAGTTAACATGGGAAAAACGAGTGAAGATTGCATTCGACCTTGCAGAAGGGTTGCATTACATACATTATTGCACAAAGCCGACATATGTTCATCACAACATAAGCACTCAAAATGTTTTGATAACCGATGATTGGAGGGCTAAAATCTCGGGGTTTAACTTTGCAACCCCCATTTCTTACATCGTAGGGGCGGATGGAGATGATGAAGATTATTTAGGTAATTTATCCTCTGAAAATCTTAATGTCGAACGGGCTTCAACCAAGTTGGATGTGTATGCTTATGGGATTGTTTTGTTGGAGCTTTTATCGGCCAAAGAGATGGCCAGTGGACGAAAATGGTTGGACCGTGTTGAGTTTTTAGCAGATTGTGACGTTATCGCTGGTTCGTCTGAATGTTTGGAGAAATTTAAGGTGTTTATGGATGTAGATTTGGAAGGGGAGTATGGTTTAGGGGATGCACTTTGTTTAGCACTTTTGGCTAAATGTTGCATTCAAGATGACCTTCATATTAGGCCTACTATGAATGATGTTCTCAAGGCTCTTTCAAGGATTTCATAAAAATTTATGTAGACGATATATTGTTCAAGATAACTTCAAAGATTCGAGTTCAAATCATATACCTCCTTTTTATATATACATCTTCAACTCATTTTTTCTCACTAAAACCCGACTTTGTCCTTGATTATCATGTAACGAAGTTGTTTTAGGCTCTTGTTTTACCTACTAATGTAATCGTATAATTCGATCATGGGTGCCTCACCAGTCACTGCAAATATGTTCATACTACACGAATCTTAATGTTTCAAGTCTTTATGACGATCGATATTATGCTAAATTGTATAAAGCTCAAACGAAATTGTTTTTTCGTGGTCATTATTCATGTCATTATCATATACCAGTATGGTATATACATATATATGCGTCTTTATGTGTAACGGGAAGACCGGAAGAGCACAAAGCATAGCGACATGCCATTTGTAAGTATACGGGAAAGTTTTTAAAAGTGTCATTTTCAAAGATCGATTACACTAATATGCAATTATTATTGAAATATTTAATCCCTTTATGTAATGAAAATTGCATAGAGGATCTTGTTAAGAGGTTTTTGGGGTTAAGTATCATTAGTTTGGTACATAGTATGTAATTGGTTTTGGATTTGGATTTGGGAGTAATTCCTCTTAAAGTGATACCAATTTCTCTCTCTTTTTTTTTTTTTTTTTTTTTTTTTTTTTTTTTTTTTTTTAATTATTATTATTATAAAAATGTGAAACAGAAATTACGGAACAAAAAATATAAAGTTTGACAAGTTAAAAGTAGTAAAACACAAAAAATACGAAACAAAAAACCATAAAAACTGTCTTGTATTGTTAATAAAATGAGTAAAACTGCTAAAAAATTGCAAAACATATAATATAAAATTTGTCAATTCAAAAGTAGTAAAAAGCATAAGAAAAAATAAAATAATAAGAGTATCCACTATGGTGGTTTAAGAATAGGTTCAAGAAATCATGAAGAGGTTTAAAAATTTATGTACCATAGTGAGGAACAATTTCAAATCTAAGTGGCATGAAAAGGTCTAGGATTTTAAAAAGGTTTATAAATTAATGCATTATATAAGTTGACAATTTTATAAACCTATTAAAAGGTTTATCTATAGTGAGAATAGCTTTATACTATGAAAAGGTTTGTAAATTAATAACATTTCATGAGGTGTCAATTTTATAAACCTTTTAAAAGGTTCATCATAGTGGATGCCCTAAAACAATAAAAAACGGTTGCCTTGTCAAAGTGAGTAAAAAGAGAGGTAAGAGAGACCGCCTAGGAGTACCAATAGTACAACTCTTTCTTTTAGGCTAAAAGGAGTGATGGTCACTGGGTCACCACCATCTCAGCTTTCTCTCTCATCTCCCTTTCCCTCACTCCCGCTTGCCTTTCACCCGTACATTTCATTAAAATACTTACTTTATACAAATATACCCCCCACTAAATATCTCACACACACTCACAAAACAAATAAAAAAAACATTTACTTTTTGGAAACAGGCCTCACTTTTTTGCACTTTACTTTGGTGAGCCGGTCACAATTAGATTGCAATTTGATCGTGACGTGCAACATATGTTTGATATCTCCATATCATAAATCACTTAAGAATTGAGATACGATTAACTAAACTGCCAGGTGAATCAAGATAGGAAGAAAGAACAATTCACGAAACAGCTTGATATCAATTTGATATGAACTTTCCCACACTCGGTTCACATCGTTTATAAGCTAAGTGTAGAACTTACTCCAATAAGCTAGCTTAAAGGAGGAAGGAACACCTAGACATTATAAACCACCGGCCATTCCCATACTTGGCCGATGTGGGATCGTAACAATACCACATCCTTGAAGAACCACCGTCCTCATTAGTCACGGCTGACACCAGTGGCAGACTCAGGATCTTAGAGGATCTTATAGTTTTTTTTTTTTTTTTTTTTTTTTAATTTTTAAATTCGTGATACACTTTAATAAAAAAGTCATATTTTTTTTTTACACTAAAAACTGATATTTTTTTTAAGATTAATATAGAAATTTGAAGTTTTTACATTGTTTGAGATTATGATGGGGGACAATTTGATTTGGTGGTGGGAGTGCACTTTAACAAAATGGTCATAAAATTTAAATTTTTACATTAAAAATTGATATTTTTTGGCGAAGCATGGAGGACACCGCCCCCCTAAGCTAACATGTAGTTCCGCCCTTGGCTGACACCCACTTTGGGTCCAAGCCACCACTCCATAGGGCACCACTCCGATTGTTAGAACCTCAAAAGATAGCGTTTCTCTGATACCAATTGATATATTCCGTATCAAAAATCACTTAAGAAATGAGATACGGTTAACCAAACTGCCAGGTGAATCGAGATATGAAGAAAGAACAATTCACGAAACAGCTTGATATCAATTTGATACGAACCTTCCCACACTCTGTTCGCATCGTTTATTAGCTAAGTGTATAACTCACTCCAAAAAGCTAGTTTAAAGGAAGAGGGAAAACCTAGACATTAAAAACCACCGACCAATCCCATACTTGGTCGATGTGGGATTGTAACAATGTTTTGGTTGGTGGCACGTGAAAGATGGTAAGAGCATAAGGTAACATGACTACAAGTTATCTTATAACTCAGTGCCACGTCAGCGTCACATCAGCTTTAACCTTTTAACATTAACTCACAAAAAAAACCCCATTGTACCATAACTCATCTATAACACACCTTAACTCACCTTCACCTTATCATTTTCAATTTCAACCCCAAACTTTAACAAATACTTCATTTATTTAAAACCATAACATAAATTATTAAACATATTACAATACGAAATAAAAACCAAAAAATAAAAATAAGAATAAAAATGCAACAAAAAAAATTACGAAACATATGAAATTTAAAAACATAAAAATTACAAATACTTATTCATCGTCCTCGAAATCTTCTTCTTCATGTTGACATTGAAGACGTTTTTGCCAAACATGGTCCATAAGGTTTTGTTGGAGTTGAGTATGCATATCTACGTTGCGTATTTCTCTATTTATACGACGTTGGGACTCACATCTGTCGACCCACCTGTCTCTATTGAAACGTGGTGTCGGATCCACCCACATTTCTCTATACTCACGTAGTGCTAAATTTTGATCTTTTAAAATCATATTATGCAAAATAATGCAAGTATACATTATTCTTTGTAACTTGACAACTTCCAGTGCACGTGCCGGTTGTTGTAGTATACCCCAACATCCTTGAAGCACACCAAAAGGACGTTCGACATCCTTTCGTGCACTTTCTTGCTTCCTTTTAAAATAACCATGTTTTTCGTCAGTTGTTGCCGAGAAGGATTTGACGAAAGTTGACCACCGTAGGTAAATTACGTCAGCTAAGTAATAACCCCGTTCATACTTGTGTCCATTTATCATATAAGGTGCTCTTGGGGCTTCGTTAGCAAGAATATCGTCGAATAACAGAGAGTTATCTAAAACATTAATATTGTTATTCGCCCCCGTCATCCCAAAAAATGCATGTCAAATCCATAAATCTTGCGAAGCAACAGCTTCAAGCATTATTGTTGGGTATTTTTTTTATAACCGCTACCACATTGCCTTTGCCACGCAACCGGACAATTTTTCCACTCCCAATGCATGCAATCAATGCTACCAAGCATTTCCGGAAAACTATGTTCACGCTCATGTTTTTCGTAAATTTTTTGAATGTCGGACCATGTTGGTTTTCTTAAAAACTCTAGCATAAACAAATCCATAACACACTTGTTAAAATTATCAAGACAATCACATGAAGTACGCTCACCTATTTGCAAATACTCATCAAACGCATCGGGTCTGTTGCCTTACGCCAATTGGCGTATTGCAGATGTACACCTCATAATTGTACTAATGGGGTTGCGACCCGTAGTATCGATTCCTTTGTTAAAGAATTTAAAATGATCTGGAAGAGGATCAGAATAATAAGATTCAATACCTTCGACTATTTCTAGAAATAGTTTCCGGCTCATGCGAAACCTTCTTCGAAAATTCCGGTGGGTATACTTACACCCTTGATAAAAGTAGTCGCTACGCAAACGTTCTTCGGCATTCGCAAATTCACGGCGGATGCGTGCACGCGGGATGCGTGGTGAAGCTGTTGCTGCTTCTGCTTGTTCCAAGTGTTGATGATATTCGTACGCGGCTATCATAAACTCCATATCAATTTCATCATCTACATCGGAGAAACTCCTTTCTTCTTGGTTATTTTGATTTGGAGTTGAGGAAGAACCTACGTATGGGTTATTCCACCCACCGAAGAAATTTGTGAACGAGTCAGTGTTGTTGTTGCCGCCCGACATTTATTTATTTATTTATTTATTTATTTTTTTTTTGCTAATACAAATGTATTGTAGAGTATATAACGTAGTGGAAGTGTGAAAAAAGATTGTGCTGGTGAATGGATATTTATAGTTGTGATAAAATGGGTTTGAATAAGATTTGTTTTTTTTTTTTTTTTTTTTTTTTTTTTTTTTTTTAATTGAATCCAACGGTCATGTATACGTGTAAGGGGGCAAAGTGCAATTTTTTTTAATCGACGCAGCTTTAACGCAGCGTTAAAGCTTTGCCGAGCTACTTTTACGTGCGAATGACTTTCACCCCCGGTAACGGTTAACATCGGTTAACTCTAGTGCGTTATAACTTAACGTGGGGGGTTGCGTTATGTTACCATTTGCTCTAAGTGGTGAGTGGGTCACTCTCACTCCGGATAGTCTTATGGTAGTTGTTTCTAGTGGTCTATTGCCGTAACTTTCTTATCATAGTAGATCAGGCTACCTCAGGGAGTGGCTAACTTAAGTCCAACTACAAGTTCAATCATACGTGCAATAATTTATTGGGGTTGGTTATCGGCACCTCGTAAATTGCAAGTGATAATACCCCTATGAATTTTTTATATTTTTTATATATAATTTTTTTAATTTTTATAAATTTGTTTATGTTGGAAAAAACTGCGAAATAAAAAAAGGATGACATAAAATATAAAGTTTCATTAGTCAAAAGTAGTAAACAAAAAAAAAAAAAAAATACGAAACAAAAACCATAAAAAACTGTACTGTTCTGTTATAAAGTGGGTAAAACTGTTGAAAAAGTGAGCAGAAATTTTAATATTTGGCAAGTGGAAAATAGTAAAAGTCAAAAAATACGGAACAACAAAATATAAAAATTATCTTTTCCTTTCAATAAATTTGGTACTAGGGAGATTGGGAGGGGTATTACTTGTAATAAAGATGAAAGGGGTAACTAATAGGACTACCCTAATTTGTTATTGGTAACCATAGTTTATAACCTTTAATATGCCGGCTTCGGTCAATATATCGTTTCAATCAAGGCTGTTGAATTCGCGAGTTTACACGTAAGATCGTACGATCTTACGTGCACATCAGTCAAAATCGTGTAAGATCGTGGTAAGATCGCATCTAAGGTAGGATTGTAAGTAAGATCGTAGGATCGCATGTAAGATCGTAAGATCGACATGCAATCCGAGTTCATTTTTTTTTCTTTCTTTTTTTTTCTTTTTAATCTTTTAAGACCATCTCACTTGCTTAGGCAAAAAAAACAAACATGTGTTTTACTAATGTCTAATGAGTAAACCAATATTGTTTCATTTTTTAAATAGATTATAGTTTATATATAGTTTTCTACTTTTCTAAATAGATTATAGTATAAAAGTGTTCAATAGTTTAATTACTTTTCTTCATTGTGATTAAATTAATCAATGAGTATGTTTTGGAATTCCACTTATGAAACATTTGTTTTCTTGAAATCATGTTGATAGCTCGTATGTTTTGACACATTTAGGACATATGTTATGTAATATTATTCCACGATTGAAACTTGACTTTTATATTTTACTATTACTTTGGTGTTTGAAATTTGAACTTTGTCATTTTTAAGAGAATATTATATGAATTTATCTTTGACGTTGAGTAGAAACTAAAACAGTTTGACTCGTATATCATTTGTTTACAAAATATGACAAATTGGTAGGATCGTAAGATCACGATCCGATCCTACAATCTAGATCTTGCAAAGACAAAAACGATCATGCGCGGGATCGCGATCTTGAAAACCTTGGTTTCAATCATGTTTTCATTGATAACATGTTGTATTGGATTACATAATTTAGAGCTCACAAGCACATGGAATGAAACTTGTCCTCCTAATCAAAGCTAAATTACATCTGTACATCGTCATGAATTAATGATAAACATGATAGTTCATTAATCTTCCAGCTTTTATCATTTGCATCGACAAACATGCATGAAACGAAATCAGCTTACTTCATTATGAAACTTCTGTAGCCGCTGTGACACCAAAGGGTAATATTTTTCGGACCCTTTTGGATAGCAGAAACCTGTTTGCTTGGTAGCCATGAACTTTGTGCTGCTGTCACTAGTGAACGTATCCAAACCACAATCTTTACAAAACGATTCCACGTCCGTTTCTTCCATAAGCAAGTGTTTAGATACATCCACAAGCGGATACGGATTTAGTTTATATCCCCCATTATTCAAACATGACAACCCAAAAGCACGAACCTCACAAACATATGGCTCAAGAACATAATACTGTAAACACGAAGCTTCGGTGTCTACACTATGAAGAAAACGTTTATAGTTACCAAATCGGAAATACCTTAACAGTCTTCGCGAGAACATCATTTCCTTTGACTTCATGACAGAATAAGGAAGACTTCTGAACCATAAAGATAATGACTCACCCGTTGGTTGACGATCAGAGCCCAGATTCAAAAGCACGTAAAACGAATAAAATTCAGGATTTGATTTGCGGGTCTGGTCATATAAGTGATATAAAGACGATAACGTTTTAGTAAGCTGCTCCATATTAAGATAATGCATTGGAGAGGCGTCAGACTTCACATTGTTTCTTCGAAGCTTGTAATGAGACACAATATGAAACTTCACTATTCTTTCATATATCCCGATAGCTTGATCACCAGTCATGATATTTTGCATACTAAGATCTTGTCTTATGGACCTTGTTCGATCAAAAACAAAGTCGTGAACAGCTTCAAAAGTGTGTCCACTTGACTCAAAAATAGTTAAAAGGTGATTTAACGTGTCTTCCAATACTGATACCGGTCTTAAATCCACATTACGCACGTCGTTTGTGGAAATAGTTCTGCAAAACTTTTTGACAGCAAGTGCAGATGATGACTTAGCTGGGTTTCCATCTAATCTTTCAAAGATGGCTAAATCTCTTAATCGTTCACGTTGCATCCTCTCATCAACTGGACACATGAGTGTGCATGTTCCAATTAAGTTGGGGAGGGATTCGACATCATTACTTTCCTGTTTTTTGTTAATTTTATAATTGCTACTACTCATTGTCGGTTTACTAGTATTTGTAGTATAATTTGAAGTGCTTGACGATGCATAACTTCCTCTTCCTCTTCCTCTTCCTCTCCTTTGATGCGGAGGCTGCCAGCGCTCCATATGATAAACCGATATTTGTCCCAATACTGTCAAGACAAATGCATCATTAAATGTTTAAAATAGACATGACCAAGTAGATGTTTCCGAAATATTTGCAAATATAAAATTATATTGTTTGGGATGCTAATTACATATCTAAACGGGGTGTATGGGGTTACGCTTTGAAAGTGATTAACTTGTTATGGTGTTTTTTAAGTGATATATTGGGGTGTGTTAGCTGCACAGGCTTATACTGTAATAGCCCAAGGGAGCCTCAGCTATTTCTATTAGATAAGCTCCTTACAAAAAATAGCTTTGTTTTGGTGTTTTTTTAAGTGATATATTCGGGTATGTTAGCTGCACAGGCTTATACTGTTATAGCCCAAGGGAGCCTCAGCTATTTCTATTAGATAAGCTCCTTACAAAAAATAGCTTTGTTTTGGTGTTTTTTTAAGTGATATATTGGGGTGTGTTAGCTGCACAGGCTTATACTGTTATAGCCCAAGGGAGCCTCAGCTATTTCTATTAGATAAGCTCCTTACAAAAAATAGCTTTGTTTTGAAGCTTATCAGAACTTTACAAAAAAATAAGCTCATAAGTCTGAAATCATAAGCTACTTTAAGGGGACGTTTATCTAAGTTTATCCATAAAGCTTCTGACAGTAGCAAAGGCCATAAATAAGTAACTTTACATCATAGTCACATGATACATTTAAATGTTTAATCACCCCAATCCGCGATCACAAGCGAATTGTACCCAATCTAGTAAAACAACAACAAAATACCCAACCCACCGAAGCGGGGCAAGAATAGAATTTCTTCCATGCCAAGATTCGAAACCGGGCCAAAGAGTTAAAACGGTGTTTTGCAAAAGGAAGTTCAGTCCGAAATAAACCTACCCCTTACCCCCCACTGTACCGAAATTTAGACACCTACTGAAACGCGATCCCATATAAGAGCAATCTGTGTTCCTGGTGACTATTATATTTTAGCTAAGCATAAAGCCCTTTTTTTGCTCTTCAATAAGCTATTAAGCAATAGTCAATAGGTACTTGGATAAGCTTACTCGATAATATAATAAGCTAATAAGCACCTCCAATAAGCTTAGCCAAACACCCCCTAAGTAGCTTCATCATAAGCTTTAGCTTCATCTATAATCCACTTCTAGTTTTAAGGGTCAAATACTCAGAAGTATAAAAATTTAACAAACTATATAAAAGTAAATATGAGTAACAATCAAACATAATTAACTATAAAATAAACTTACATCAAATTGTTCGAGAATCAGCTCATCAAATCATCTATAAATTCATCTATCCTCAAAAAGCATCAATTCAATAGTTTGGATCAATAATTCTAAGTTAAATTTGATTTGATTTGATTTGATTTAGGGGTTTTCTTTTTTCTGTATAGATTCATATCTTTCATGACTACCCGTTGACTTATAAAAGTCGCTTTAAACCTTTTTGGGCTTAGATTGTATTTAATTATGGTGGCCCAAATAACGTGGGCTTGTTGCTATGTTTGTTAAACTTTCAAGGGTGATCACAAATCAGGTATTATCTCTATATACTATTAGGTGGGTTATGCCCCAAAAAAAACTTTTCCAATGAACAGTAATAATAATATTTAATTGCTACAGTAACTAACGGTCGTTAGTAACAACCGTTAGTTACTGTATATTAACGGTCGTTAGTTGCTATAGCACTATAACTAACTGTCGTTAGTTACTTAACGACTGTTAACTAACGACCGTTATCTTTAACATTTTCTTAAAACATCCGTACGAAATTGGTCATTCATCTCAGAGGTTCGTTGCATATTTAATGCTCTCATAATTTACATAACTGGTCCTTAATGTTATACGTCTATTGCAAAGTCAGTCCTTAGTTACTAACTTGACGTTAATTAGCTAACGACCGTTCTCACACTTTCCCTGCTTTTACAATATTGTTACACACATTTAAAATCCACAACACTTACTAAACACCACATGAAATATTTCTTTGGGAAAACACCCCGCGGCAACGCGCGGGTTTTCCAACTCGTTATTCACAAGAACCAAAAATGAACCGAATCGGATAAAATCGAATTCGTAATTTTTCAAAGAAATGAACCGAACTAAATTTTTGGTTTTTTATTTGTGTATGGTTTCGGCAAAAAGAAAACCGAACCAAAAATCAAATTCACATAAGATATATTCTTTTAATTCTCTTTCCTATTATAAATATAACATCTTTTAAACTTGAATTTTCTTTTTGATAAAATCTATATAACTAAATGAATAAAAATATAAATCATGTAATTCGGGTCAACTTGAAAACCTAACCTAATCTAAATTCGGTTTTTGGTTTTACCCAGAAAAATATTTAACCAAACTAACCGAATCAAACAACTCGATAAACAAACAAATGATCACCCCTAAATCTTTCTTTTTTTGAAGTTTAATGATGAGTTACGTGTTCTATTCAATGGTTCAATAAAGATATTATAACAGCAGCTGAGTCACAAAAGAAATGATTAATTAGAATACACGAAGACAAGTCTATAAATCCCAGAATAACGAAATCCATACAAGGTTGATAGTGTAAAAAAAACAAGGTTGCATAATTGTTGGGCCAACTCAAAGCTCAAAATCCTTTATTATAGATTTGAATGATAAATAACCTTTGTGAATACAAGTCCATGAGGTGTTGTAATGCATCAGGGCGTCATCCTCAAGAGGTTCTTCAGAGTATTAAGAAGAAGTGTAACACCCCAACCCAGCATAGGTCCGGAGCGCTACAGTATGGTGACATATCAAAGCATACAACGCAAGCGGAAAACTTAAAACAAAAGGTTACAAAGGAAAAATCTAAAAGTACAAAAGAAATACTAAAACTATAAAAGAAAGAAGATACAAACTAAATAAAGTCTAATCTAATCCAAGTCCAAAACTAGTCCAAATGTAAATGGGCTTCCAATCATCGGGTTAGTCCACTAACGCTCCTATGCGGCTGAGCTTTAAAAGCCCAGTGAACAGATATATAGCAAAACAAACGGATAATCAAAATGTATATAAGTAATAGAAAAAGGGAATCATAAGCTCCTGCTGGAAAGGATAGCATCTGTCAAATGCATAAGAGATCAACATACACTGAACGAATATCATGAGACAAAGGGAAACGAAGTATCAAAGATATATCACATAAGCATAATCATAAAGGAAAGGTAATGAGCACGTATCAACAAAGAAGCGTCCAAACAAGGTACTAGAATAGACAAACGAATCATAGGAAAGCTACGAGCCGACCTACCGAGGTACTCGATAGATCTCCTACATACATATCATATCATACAAAGGAATACGAAGAGGGGAGACCCCTTCGTAAACACATGGAGTCGATCAAAGGTGAATGGGGCATAGGCCACGTACGCCATCACGCAACAAAAGTCTTCCAAAACAAAACATAATCCTAGGATGCATCCATACGCCCCCGCTAAACAAAATCATATATGCACCCTGCTCACACGACATGTATACACATACATCAAAATGGCCAATCATATCATAACGAAGGAGGACGCCGGGGACTGATCACACTGCCCCAGATAGTGTCATGCCATTGGTGCCTCAATGACGCGCCCATGGTACCTCCATGTAGAAAACTCGGGCATAAGAACGAACCAAACATACCATAACATAGCATAATCATAGCATACCAAACGAATCATATCGAAACATCATATCCAAACAAAACATATCATATATCATGTCAACGAAGTATATCAAAGGATCCTATCAAGGACCACATCGAACAAAGAATCATAATCATACGAATCATGGCAAAGGATCATAATCAAAGCAAACGAATCAAAGATCAAGGATCAAGAATCATGAGATCGTAACACTTACTGAAAAATGGTAGAATATCTGTACCTTAAACCACCAACGAAACCATAGCATACGAATAGGAAGTCACACCATTCTTCAGCGAATCTACACGAATTAATGATCGGCTTAATAACTTATTTTAAATTAGATTACTTGTTTTTGTCGGCTTTTCATTTTTTGTAACTTTTCCATATTTACTAACATTCCCGAAATAGTAATCTAATACTTTAAAGTTATAAGTGACAATTGATACTATTTAATGATTAAAATGACAATTATAATAGTTTAGGGTTGATTATGTCAATTTAGTAAAGTTTAGGATCACAAATGTAAATTATCAAATTTAAATATTAAAAATGTCAAATAAAAATATTTTAAAATTTATAATCTAATTTTATATTAAGATGATAATTTTAGACCCGTCGTTTTCACAAGTTATAAATATGAACTTTTGACGACATTTTAGACCGCGATAACAAGGCACATGCATGACACATAAAGTCACTAACCTCAAGGTTAATACGAGACCCACACTAACATGCAAACACTCATTCGTTTTCTTCACTTATGTGTCACAGATTATGTACTTCATAGGCATGCATGTATTCTCTTTTATATATTAGCTCGAATAGGATATAATTTTATGACATGTTGTAGTCGAATACTAGTTACTTAGTTAGATCAATTCATACGTGATACAAGAGCCAAAACAAAACACATGTAAGCCTTTATTAATTTTGCTTCTCTGATTCAAAACAATGGTCAACCATGCATGCAAATTCATTATGCCATTCTAGCTCGTATCACCTTTGCATATCTAAATTAAAACATGTTCAAATGAGTTTATATATTTTTTGTTCACGTTACTTAAATATTTCCATGCGTATTCTTATAATGGCGAGCACAATAGATTATGTTTCATGTTTCAATAAGTATACCCATTTCATAAGTCGAATCACTAAAACACAAAATGATTATAGGAATGCCTTAGAGTCGGATTAAACGAATGAATAAGGAACACAAACAAAAGACTTACCACGAATCGACCAAGCACTAGCCACCACCTTCGTCTATGCACAACCGAATCCAAGTCTGCCCAATGACCCACATTCGCACTCAAACGTTAACCCAAAACGATCATTGATCAAAACCACAATCTCCACACCCGTGTGGCAGAACTGAATCCAAACACGAAGCGAACCCTATCCGAACTAGCGTTCCATTCGTACATGAACCCGAGTACGAAACCACTGATGACATATGTCGATATCGAAACCTACGCATGAACAGAACTCCAACCTCGCAACCCTTATTCGTTTAGAAGCATGCATACGACAGAAAAAGAAGGCAACAAAAGAGTAAATTTGAACAAGGCCGAAAGGTTACCTTATTAGCAGCGTATAAACAAGGAGAAAAAGGAACAAAGATCAGGTATCAAATCAAATCACCACCACTCCAAAAGAACAACCCTCGACTGAGTTTATTAACCCGCGTACAAGCACCCTTCGAACTACTATCTACCCACGACCACAGGCTCCCCCAGAGACCACATTCGAACCTTCTTCGAAATACCATGATCGACAGATCAAGGAACGGAAAATAGGGCAGCCGCTGGTTTCTGTTTAGGTCATTAGGGTTTGCATGCAAGCTATAAATGGGTTCGGTGTATGAGAGGGAGAAAAAGGCAATTATATGATGATGAGAGGGAAAGAAGAAAAACATGTATTATAAATGAGGAATGTCGAGTTTTCTATTTAGAGTAAGAATCGGCATAATCATCTTCTTAATAATGGTACACGATTTGATCATTTATGAGCCGTGTAGAGAATATCCACAAGATGAAGGAAAGTGATACTTACACCACTTTCACTACAACATTTACCTGATTCCCCGGCAACATTTGTCGCTGGGGTATCTGCCCTAAACGACAAAAATAGATCCTACGTGCAACAAATTCTCGTAGAAAAGTCAAATAAATTATTGTGTACTTTTCCCCGGCGACATGTCGCCGGGGATAAAACCGTTATGTTTTGACCAAATATTCCTTTGTAAAACGTGGCGGGAACATTTCCCGCTCATGTTTCCCGAGCGACATGTCGCCGGGATACTTTTGTTTAATTAAGAAATTGTAATTAGTGTTAATGACTCTTATGGTGAGGTGGACAATTGCTCATGTCGCTGGGGATACCAATTTGGGCTTTAAGTTTCACAATTGGGCTTAAGTTTTGGGCTTTCGTATTAAGGAAACTCCATCTTATGTTTTTATTGGACATTTTCCCCAGTGAGATGTCGCCGGGGATTGTGATTGACTTCGTTGACTTTCAAAGAAACTACGTTTTTTAGGTTTGTTTCGGTCCGATATTCCGTATATTTTAACAAAAATGTATATACGTTTTTAAGGTGATATCGTTATACATACACACAATGATAACAAGAAAAATGTGTGTTAATTAGTGGTTGTGAGTGGTGGATAGGCTGTGTTGGTGCGTGTGTGGTAGAATCGTGTATAACCATATCATCTCACCTCGTTTGTTTACTTGTCAACATATAAACATACTATGCTTATGCGTTGATCCGTTATATTATGTATAACCATATCATATCGGCTCGTTCGTTTAACATCTCGTGTACAACCATATCATATCGACTCATCCGTTGAACGTCTAAAATGTGTAATCATAACATATCGACTCATCCGTTGAACGTCTAATGTGTAACCATAACATATCGACTCATCCGTTAAACGTCTAATGTGTAACCATAACATATCGACTAATCCGTTGAACGTCTAATGTCCAACCCTAACATATCGACTCATCCGTTGAACGTCTAATGTGTAACCATAACATAGCGACTCATCCTTTGAACGTCTAATGTGTAACCATAACATATAGACTCATCCGTTAAACGTCTAATGTGTAACCATAACATATAGACTCATCCGTTGAACGTCTAATGTCCAACCCTAACATATCGACTCATCCGTTGAACGTCTAATGTGTAACCATAACATAGCGACTCATCTGTTGAACGTCTAATGTGTAACCATAACATATAGACTCATCTGTTGAACGTCTAATGTCCAACCCTAACATATCAACTCATCCGTTGAACGTCTAATGTGTAACCATAACATATCGACTCATCCGTTGAATGTCTAATGTGTAACCATAACATCGCGACTCATCCGTTGAACGTCTAATGTCCAACCCTAACATATCGACTCATCCGTTAAACGTCTAATGTGTAACCATAACATAGCGACTCATCCGTTGAACGTCTAATATCCAACCCTAATGTATCGACTCATCCGTTGAACGTCTAATGTGTAACCATAACATAGCGACTCATCCGTTGAACGTCTAATGTGTAACCATAACATATAGACTCATCCGTTGAACGTCTAATGTCCAACCCTAACATATCAACTCATCCGTTGAACGTCTAATGTGTGACCCTAATGTGTAACCATAACATAGCGACTCATCCGTTGAACGTCTAATGTGTAACTATAATATATAGACTCATCCGTTGAACGTCTAATGTGTAACCATAACATATAGACTCATCCATTGAACGTCTAATGTCCAACCCTAACATATCGACTCATCCGTTGAACGTCTAATATGTAACATTCATAAACCATTTGAAATATATATATATATATATATATATATATATATATATATATATATATATATATATATATATATATATATATATATATAATTTTTATGATAAATAAACACTATAAAATAAAATTAAGTTGCACATTCATAAACCATTTGAAAAAAAAAAAAATTATGATAAATAAACACTATAAAATAAAATTAAGTTGCACATTCATAAACCATTTGAAAAAAAATAAATAAAAAAACTAAATAATTTTTATAATAAATACATACTATAAAATAAAATTAAGTTGCACATTCATAAACCATTTGAAAAAAAATAGAAAAAAAAATTATGATAAATAAACACTATAAAATAAAATTAAGTTGCACATTCATAAACCATTTGAAAAAAAAAAAAAAAAAAACCTAAATAATTTTTATAATAAATACATACTATAAAATAAAATTAAGTTGCACATTCATAAACCATTTGAAAAAAAAAATAGAAAAAAAAAACTAAATAATTTTTATAATAAATAAATACTATAAATTAAAATTAAGGTGCACTTCATAAACCATTTGAAAAAAAAATAAAAAAATAAAAAATAATTACATTATAATTTCATTTACGCGCCATTTCCGCGTTAAGGTTTTCATTTTAAGTTTTTTATTTTATGTTTCCCCGGCAACATGTCGCTGGGGATACTTTCCACCCAAAAATTTCATTAACGCGCCATTTTCGATAAACGACAAAAAAAAAAAGTAGGATTCCCCGACGACATTTCGCCGGGGAATATAATTACTGATAAAAGCATATCTGGTTTATCTATTACTGCAGAAGACGAAAAAAAAAGAAGATACGGATTCCTTGGCGATTTTTCAACAATTCGAGCACCATAAAATCAACCATCACCAACAATTCGAGCATCTCCATCACCACCACTACATCCACCACTTCAACCTTACCCACCACCACCGATCGGATTGTTTAAAGCGGATTGTTTATGTATGATAAATTGGAGGTTGTGTAAGTCTTGATTGTATGGTTGATATGCATAATATGTGTAATAATGTGTAGCATTTGTGAAATGAAGCAAATAAGGTTTTGTTTTGTTGGAATCTCTAACTTATAATATGACTAGTTGATCTTGATTCTGTAAAAACTAACCCTTGTATTAAAAGATCACATTCTATTAGATGTTTGTGATATGCTATATTTGTTAAGTTAGTGATATGATATGGCATTTGGTTTACCTTCATAATCTGGTAGGTTTCTTTGCTGTCATTTGCGTTGGGAGTATTTTTCGTGCTTAATTTTATAGGTTATATGTATAATCCTTAATAATGTTAGCATGGTAAATGGTATGGAAATGAAAATCATTTTTTTAGATGTGTATGTGGGCAATTTTTGGGGTTTTGAGGCAGTTAATCCTGTGGTAGTGTTACTTATATTCTGTATGATGCTTGCTCAAGACATGTAGTCAGATGTGTTGATAAAATGACGTTTAAGTGCTCCTTAATTGATTGCAACAGGATTCAGAGTTAACATTGGGAAAGGTTGAAATATGGAAGGAAGGTGTAGAGCGGGAGTTAGTATTGCACTTACTCAAGTTTACAAAGGTAAGAGAATATCGCAATGGACTTATACTGAATATACAGACCCCAAGTTGAAGCTATAAAGCATAGTTTTGGGAATTGAAAACTTTTCGTAGTTTACTCTAAAACATTTGAGTTTCTTCTAATATACTCTTAAAAGAACATGGTTGATTTAAGTTATCCAGTCCCAGGCATAAAGGTAAGCAACAATACAAAATGATAATTAAAAAACATAGTTCAGTTGCTTATTTTTTCTACTTCTGTATATGCTTTTAAAAAAGTGCTTTTAGTGTTTGGATTTGCTTATTTTGTAGAAGACATAATGATACATTAATATTTTTTTACATATAAATACTTAATTATATGCATTTATTAAAGATTTTATTTTGAATATGATACTAAAATCTAATTGTATCTTGACATCGAATAAGAAATTTAAAATAACCAGAAAAGCAGAAAAAATAAGCAATGCCAAACACCCACTTAATGTGTTACGGAGTATTAATCATTAATAGCCTACATGTTTTTTTTTTCTAGGTTATTGTAGGGGCTTGTTTACCTGTCTTCCCTCATATCCTGTGTGAATACCTTTACGATTTATCCAAGAATTTTAATTCTGTCTGCGAGGTATATTTACTTTCTAAAAATATTGAATTTAATTTCCGGTTCTCTTAAACCAAGATGCTTTTTACTTTCTGAAAAAGACGTGTGATTATTTTTGAAAGTTTTGGCAGGTTGGTTTTGTTAGGAAGACGACAAACTTATTGTTGTATGAGGCAACTGGAGTCATAATGGAAAAAGGCTTTCAACTTTTGGGGATCACTCCGGAATCCTCATCATTGGGCGATCAAGATTCATCGTCATCGGGATTAGCAAAATCTCTCTTTGAAGTAGAAAGATGCCAGAAGTTAGTGTTTTATTTTATCTAGTTATATAGAGTTATCTACCGTTGTAGTTATGTATATATACACACACACACATGTATATACACATGTATATATACATGTATATACATGTATGTATATGTACGTATAGATGTACCTACGTATGTACATGTATATGTATATAGGTACATACATATACATACATAACATATACATAACGTATGTATATGTATATTGACACGTACACAGTTGTAGTAATTATTTTGTTTTTAATTTGTCGTGGTTTGATTTTCAACAGTGATGATCCGCCTGAAATCAAAACCCAGATTGAGCTATTTACTGTGTACCCCTATATTACCTCAGATCCCGACATTACAGATGCAACATTTTGTATACTTATTCGGAAGCCATGTTGAATATTGACTTGTAAGCCATGTTTATGACTAGGAAGCAACATTTTGTAGACTTATTCGGATTTTGGACGATTTAGCTTTATTATCTTTCGGTTTTGGTAAAAGTTGTGATGTATTTGTATTGCGTTGATCCATTATATTGTCTTTGTGTTTTGGTACAAGTTGTGGTGAGTCTATACAGGTTTTGGTACAGGTTTGATATTTGGTAGATTTTTTCCGGAAAAAATCTGGAAATTGCCTGCTGTGCAGGCTGCGCTAAAAAAAAATTGCACGTTTTCCCCAGCGACATGTCGCCGGGGATACTATGCTTATTCGTTGACTTGTCAACATATAACATAGTTTCCCCAGCGACATGTCGCTGGGGAAAACGAGAAATTAACTGTAGCTTGGATCAAAAAGTGTAGATTGGCAGGGACACCTCAACCCTGTGTACCATAATGGTACCCATCAATCTTACCCAGCAAAGGTTTGATGCCTGTGAAATACCTCCACCCAATACCCAACCATGTTGCGGAACGGAATCGAACACGCGTCCTTTGTTGGATCAAGACATCACATGGTTGAGCCCACGCTTCTAAGGTAGCTGGTGGATATCATTAGAGCTTATGGTCCCCAAGTGAGGACTTCCCGGTTTGTCACCCAACCCGGTACTACTCTCACATAGGCTCGCTTAACTTAATAAGCTTCACCCAGTGGACCACAAAGCCCCATGATATAATTAACTGTAGCTTTAATTAGGCGTGCTAATCACTTTAGCTTAACCCGAATATTCCCCAGCGACATGTCGCTGGGGATACAATGCCACCGTGGCACTGCTTCTTTGACTGAAAAGTGAGTGGGACCCACATCGTCGCCGGGGATTATCGATGGGGATACAATCCCTGTCGAGGCTTCCCCAGCGACATGTCACTGGGGAAACGAATCCCCAGTGACATGTCGCTTGGGAAAAACCCGAAGTGTCGATGGGGAAACGGGTAAATGTTGTAGTGTTTTTTTGATGCACACACCACAATGTTACATCATTAATGCACATGTTACAACATGCTATATGCATATTTGTGGTGTGTGCATAAAAAAAAGTGGTGTAAGTATCACTTCCCCAAAAGGAATAAGGCATTTCAGTTGTTTAGGAAATAAGGAAAAAGATAGGAGTGTATCTTTCTCAATCGTGTGATGTAAATATTCAAATAGGAATGACACGTTTCATAGTCTTAGGATAGATTAGTTTAAGTATTATTAATTAATACTCCCTCCGTCCCATTTTTATTGTCCGTGGGCCCGAATTTGACCGTAAATATTTTTGTTTGTATTATATAACACTTGATGAAATTTATATCATTGAAAAGTTCGTTAAACGAACTTTTCAATGATATAAATTTCATCAAGTGTTATATAATACAAACAAAAATATTTACGGTCAAATTCGGGCCCACGGACAATAAAAATGGGACGGAGGGAGTATTATGTATTTTAATTAAAGGGTATAGTTCATAATGTCATATTGTTAATAATTCAAACTTAGGATAAATTCAAAATGGTGCAAAAATTATGGTTCAAATATTCGGGTTTTACAAGAAGACTCATTACAACCTAAGGTGGAACTCAGAGTGTGAAGATAAGGACCAAGATTAGGATAATGGATTCAGTGTTTGATGACAATAACACACTGACTCTCTGAAAGATCACCTCAACCACTAAAGTCATTCAGAAGACTTAGTGGACTTTGATAAACAATTAGGACTTTAATAAATGGGTGGGAAACTCCTTGGGATGATAAGTTCAAAAGTTAAGGAGTACTTTAATTGATAAAAAGTACAAACACTTGTCAACACTATTCCACCAAAAATATGCTGGTCACATACTAGTAGTAGAAGCTAAAGTACAAAATGTAATGAATAGATTATTCTCTTTGCATGTATAAATAGATTATTGTATTGAAGGAAAAATGTGTCTTTATATTAAAAGTTTTCTAACACTTTTAAAAGCGCATTTTTTCTTCTCCAAATAGAACTGAGTCATAGAACTCATATCTATTGGTTTAACATAGTTCTTACTTAAACAAAATAACTTTGATTTTATGTTTAAGTTTAGTGAGGAGATCACATACTTACATTGTGATTCAATCCCAAGAGTTTTTTCTACAAACACTTGCGTATAATTCTATGATATACATCTAATAAGAATTAAATATTGAAAACGAATTATTATGTTTTAAATTATGTAAGTGAAAACCATTGTTAGTAGACATGTTACTCAAGTGTTAACTTTATAGTTAATAACTAAGTAGATAGGAATAACAAGTGGTATCAGAGTAGTTTGGTTTATAAAACATTTTCTTAAACTATTCTAAAAAGTTTATAAAGTCAAAATCCTTTCATGGTTACTGACAATACTGTACCTAGGCTCATAGATACAAAGGGAGGTAGTTATTTATCTGTTGCGCCTAAGCTTGAGCTTGGAAATTTCACTAAGTGGAAAAAGAGATTCAAATGCTTTCTCGATGGCTTGGAATCCTATTGTGTTAGATGTCTAGATGAAAGTCCCTATAAGCCTAAAACCACTGATGGTTTAGAGAAACCTGAAGCCTAATGGAATGATGATGAGAGAAGGGTGGTCAATCTTAACCAAAAACTTAAAAGTATCATGATATCATATTTACCAAATGATTTAAAGGACTCAGTAATAAACTGTCCTACTATCAAGCATACATGGAAAAATCTGATTGTAAGTCATGAAGGTCCCTCTGATACCAAGGAGAACATGATCATGGACCTAAAACTTCAGTATCAGCCTTTTAGAGCCAACGAGCATGTAAGTCTCTCTCAGACATATACTAGATAAAAAGACCCCTGATGAATGAACTTGTTAATGATGATGTAACTTTTTCAAAACATGAGATAAACATTGACTTCGTAAAGAGTCTTCCTATAAAATGGCTTATCTTTAATCAGGGGCTAAGGAATGCAAACCATGTCAAGAATCTTGAACTAGCTGAAATTTATGGGATATATGTTTATTAGGACAATTTCATGTCAAAGATGTATCCTGAAAAACAAAAGGCCTTGACTTAAACACCTATATCTACTGCCTTTTATTCAAATGCTTGTGTTCAATATTTTCAGGCTGACTAGGAGAATGAGGTTGATAAAAGAAGGAGTCAAGAATACATGGATGACCTGAATAAGGAATTATGTGTAAAAGCTTTATTAGCTAATTGAAAAAGGTTTATCAAAAGAAAATTCTCTAAGTTGAATGGAACAAAAGCCTTTTCTGATAAATGTTTCAAATGTGGTAAAACTGGCAACATGGCAAAAGACTGTTTTGCAAAAAAAAAAAAAAAAAAAAAAAAAAAAAAAAAAAAAAAAAAAAAAAAATCATCACCCTTTTATCCATAATAAAGTCTAAATCGCTGTTAGCCTAAACAAATTAACTCTGGACACTCATGTCAAGCTGAGCCAAATATTCAGAAAGATTGGATGTCTAAGTATAAAAAGGTTAAAGCTAAATTGGCTCTTTTGGAAGCTAGTTCCTCTAAATCACAACCCTTAACCTCATCACAATCAACTCAAGCTAAAAACAAAAGTCTTGTTGCTGAAGTTTTTTTTATTAGGATGATAAGAATGTATCCTCAAATGATGAAGCAGAAGTTGAGATGAAAGTACTTATTGCACTATTTGATGATGAAAAGCTTGAAGTGGAAAAGGTGCATGCAAGAGATGGTCAATATGTCAACATCATAATGAAAAAGGTAAATATTTTTTTTTTATCTATGGATGATGGTTCTGATTGGAAGTTATATTTTGATTATATTCATGTTCATCTAAAATATATTGAAGAATAAAGACAAAATTTATATTCGAAGTATAATGATACTGTCTTAGAATTAATTAAATGTAAAGAAGAGTTGTTAGAGTTAAAACAAGCTAAACTACATGCACTTACACTTCAACATCAGAACACTAAGATTTTCAATGAAAATAAAACCCTAAGAAAATAGCTTAAGCAAGAAAAAACTATTACTCTAAAATAGCTTAATAGTTCTAATAGGGTGAATTAGTGAATAAATCCCCAGTTAAAAGAAGAGAATTCTTGGGGAGGACCAACTCACTGAAAGTTCTTCTAAGGAGAAAGCTAATGAGACAGTCTTTGTTCAAGCAACATTGGAACATGATCTTGACTTCAAACCAACCAAAAAGGATTGGATTATAAGTCCTAATTTTTTTAAACAACCTGAAAACATGGCAAACTCAATATGGGTAGAATCCAAGACCACACATCAAACAACTTACTCTCTAACACTAATTCAAATTCAGCGGAAGAAACTGATTTTATCTCATAGACACCTTTACTTCCACTAAAAAAACTTGTCGGTGCTGAACCCAGTTCGAGGTAAAACCAAAATCTGACTCCAAAACTTCTTCAAAAAAGTCTCTGAAAACTTAGGGAGTCAAGAAAAACAACTTGAATCCCAAGCTTCTTTAAGTAAAAATGCTTCCAAAGGGAAAGATGTTATTACTACATCTAGCGACAAACAAATCATAACTTCAGTTCCTATTGAAGTAAAAGATTCAGAACCCGAGGACAAATTCTAAAATCTTTTGAAATCAGTGTTAGCGCTTGACAAAAAGGTTAACTCCATTTCCATACCACCTTTAAAGATTTAGGAACATGAATAAAAAATGATTCAGAGTCAGAACGATTCATCCAAATAAGTTAAGACCCCTGAGAACACATCAGAGTCCTCTAAACCTATTAAAAGACAAACAAAACCCATGAAACCCTGTGAGCTATCTGGATATACCAATCATCTCACTAATAACTATTATAGCGTCCTCTGTTGTGGCAACATGATCAAGATCTCTTCATGTTTTAATGATGACAAATAAACCATTGAAACACATAAAATAACAAACGTTAGCTTAAAATCGCCGGAGCCCATGTCTGCTCCTGGCGCGCTGCCCGCGCGTCAACTTGTGGGTGACGCGCCAGAACACTGTATAGTTCTGGGCGAATTTTGAAAGTCGGCTTTTCCCTTACCCGACAAATGTGGATCTTTCAATACAGGTATAAATATGTTATGTGCTT